>VZTX01008783.1:22108-41365 GCA_013400915.1 Pardalotus punctatus | reverse complement strand
TTCTGCTGGGCAGCTTTCCAGCCGCACTTCCCCCAGCCTGTAGTGCCTCATGGGGTTGTTGTGACCCAAGGGCAGGACCTGGCTCTTCACCTTGTTGAACTTCATGCAGTTGGCCATGGCCCATGATCCAGCCCATCCAGATCCCTCCTTAGACCCTTTCTACCCTCCAGCAGATCCACACTCCCACCCAACTTACTGTAAACTTACTGAGGGTATACTTGATCCCCTCATCCAAATCATCGATAAAAATATTAAACTCCACAGCGCCAAGTGTTTTTGTTTTCCTAGTCAGTGTGGCATTTTGTTTTTTATTGTGTTTTGACTCCTCCCTACATCTAGCCTTGTTGACATTTGTGTTCATTTCCTTGGTGCCAGGAGAGCTCATGGCTTTCTCCTCAAATCAGCACTGTGATAGCTTCATGGAGGTGGGAGTGAGATTTATTTCTTTAATAAGAATCAGCAAGATCCCACTGTGGAATGTTTCTAGCAGTTTATTATTACAGATTGTTCTCCCCAGATGCTCCGGGTAGAGATTGTAGCAAAAGGAGGATGTTGAGAAACAGAACTGGGATGAACTTCCCTGTCATGGTGATTTAATCTCCTATGTGGACAATTTTTTGGTGAGATTTTCTTCTTCTAAAGTAATCTTGAGCAACCAAGGTATCTGACAGTGGTTCTCTCAGAGCTCAGTACAGCCAGCCTGACTATAAAGGGTAGGCTCAGAGATAAGAGTAGACTGTAGATCTTGAGATTTTTTCTTTATTCCTCAAAAGTTATCAGTCAAGGGGAGCAGGAGCCTGCACACTTGATCGTAGCTAATGTGGAAGACAATGTTCTGGAGCTGCTGTCTGCTGTTGGCCAACTTTTTATGTCCTCCCTAGACTGACACTGGGGACATTACCATCATGTCATCTGTCTGCAGTCTTCTCAAACAGGTGAAGTAGGAAAAGCCATGGGGCTCTTTAACACCATGGTGAAATGTTTGTTTTATCACAGTGCAAAATGAGGTTTTTCATCCTGTCCCCATGGGACTGGCAGGATTGTCTCTACAGCTGTGATAAAACATCCTGCCTTTTTGGCTACCACTCTGTCCCCCATCTTTATGGCTAGATAAGATCTGCTTTTCCAAGGCTTGGACACGCAAGTCTGTGAGGGATACCTGTGGAAGTGGCCCAGATTTTCTTGACAGAATTCGGTGCCCTTGTTTGACACTTAACCAGGGGTTACAGAAATAAAATATTGGGCACCCTCTGGAATAACACCCATCTTCTGTTGCAGCACACGCACACTGCACACTGCACTGAGCAACTACTCAGCATGATTTGTGTGGTAGTTTGCCTTGTGCACCAGAGTTGCTTCTGCTTTCTTTTGCAGGTGAAGGTCCAGAATATGGGGCCAGTGGGGAGGATGCCCTGAGCAGGATTCAAAGGCTGATGGCAGAAGGTGGCATGACTGCTGTGGTTCAGCGGGAGCAGAGCACCACCATGGCGTCCATGGGCGGCTTTGGCAACAACATCATTGTGAGCCACCGGATCCACCGCAGCTCTCAGACTGGTGCAGAGCCCACTGGAGCTGAGGGCACGTCAGCACAGCAGTCCACCTCTCAGCAGCTGGGCACAGAGCTGGAAGGACGCATCCTGTCAGAGTCTGTGCAGCTGCCAGAGCATGGCCTGAGCCCGCGGACAGCCCCTAGTGGGAGTGAAGGACAAAGTGCTGGTGACCTGGACCTGCCAGAGCAGGCCCAGTCCTCCATGGACACCGAGGGACCAATTGAATACAGTGACCTAACTAATAATAACCATCTTCCTGACAGTACCAACTTCTATAGTAATGACAGCACCAGTGGGGAGTCGCGGAACAGGTAGAGATTGAGTTGTGTGTTGGTGCTACCCTTGTACTGCTCACCAGACCTGTACCTCACAGCTGGCCAGGAGCTGGAAGAGTAGGGATGGGTGGCTCCAAGATGTTTCAGCTCCAGAAGCCCTCTGAAGCTGGTGGTTCAGAGGGCTTCTCTATCCTGGGTGATGGGGGAAGGGGTAGGAATTTCAAGGGAAGCCATGGGGAAGAAAGCATACTCAACTTCCAACATTCCCGCTGCTGAATAGTTAACAGGAATACAAACCATATTTGCTGCACATCAGCCAAATTTTGAAGCCCCATGGCATCCCCTGACCTAACCCCTGCAACTTGGTGTGTCATCCTTTGTAAAGCCTTTTTCCTTTCCTGTTTCCTGCCCTTTTACACCCATGAAGCTGATCAGTAGAGTGAAGAAAGGGAAGGGGGCCTGCAGCATCCTTCTGGAGATGGCAGTACTGGGCAAACCCAGGTGTGATGCTCCAGCTCTGTTGTTGGAGTGGAGGAGTCTTCCAGGCCACAGTCTCTCTCCAAGTACAGCACTGCTCCCCCACAGAGTGTGGTGTTCTGAGACCAGTCCTGCCTATTGCTGCGGTCTTTTCTGGGATGGGCTTCACCAGAACGTGCATGGCTCAGGATATGCTCACAGGCAGGGATCTTTCCATTTTAGAGTTAGTTTAGGACTTGGCAAGAACTGAAGCAGAGATGCTTTATAGATGGGTGGAGGGACAAGGGCTGCTGCTCTCTAGTCAGGATGCAGTTCACACAAGGGTGTTCCAAGCTGTGCCAATACTAACATGAATGAGCCACCCCAGTGGTTTCATGGTGCCAGGACTGAGCTGCACCTCCTTGGCAGGAGGCAGGAAATGTCTTTCAGCTCCAGACCAGGGTGTGAGGTATGGGTCTGTGATGTAAGGTGTTGCATGTGAAATCTTGACCTTGTACATGTAGTTTCTAGTGGAGAAGTCAAGGCTCTGATACTTTGTTTTTAGTCTCAAATGTGATTTTCCTTTTCGTTTGTAACTCTCCATCCCTAGCAGGCTTGTGGAGGAAGTACAGGGAGAGTGTGAGTGCTAACGAGGGAAACACCAAAGATCAATGTCATTAAAATATGACAAACCCTTGCTTGACCTCCTGTCTTCATTTGTGTGATGGTTGTCTCAGTGTTTGGCCCTGGGGATAGATGCATCCATCTCAGAAGCTCAAGGCAGCTTACAAATGTCAAATGATGACCACCCCCTTCCCGGGAGGAAAGCAGACTCAGCCTGCAACTGTGAGGTGAAAGCCCAAAACTGGGAAACAGGGAGGAGCATTTGGGAGGTCTTGCTTGCAAATCACATTTTAACCAGTCTGGAGATGAGCAGGCACCTCTGCATTTCCTGTTGTCCAAGTACTGCAGAAAGGAGAAAGAGGAGCATTTCAGCTGTCCTGCCTTAAAACGTATGTAGAAATGCAGCACTGAACATCTTGGGCAAGCAGAGAGTGATCTCTCTTGCTGACCCCTTGATGCAGAAAAGGGTTGCAGTATCTGGCTGTTCCGGGTAAAGGAATGCACGCTCCCCTGTTACCACTGTGCTGTGAGGGATGTTTCTACTGCTGTCTGAGCACCTGCCGGCAGCTGCTGTGCTCCTGCCCAGCTCCTCTAGATTCTGTGCTGCTAAGACATTACAATAAATAAGTCTGTCATTAGGCAGCACTCAAGCTCCCAGTCAGAAGAGTCTGTTAGAGAACATTAAGCAAATCTTCTCTTAAATCACAGCCTGGAAATGAACCTTAAATCAAATCAGCTGCTGCCAGGCCTCATTGTGGAGTGTTAATGAGGCTCTAAAACCTGCCCTGAGCCAACCACATCCCTGATCTGACAGGAGAGCAGCCTGAAAAATGGGATTCCCTTGTGTGGCAAGGAAGGTTTCATGCATCCCTGTATTGCCTTATTGTGGAGTGGCCTGAGGATGTGCTGGCAGTTGGGAGCCAGAAGAGCTATGTCTCAGATGGACAGACAAGTCAGTGCAGGCCTAGACAGAACTGTTTTTTGCTCTGCTTGAAAACAAACTAAAACAGAACCTGGGAAAAAAACCAGCTTCAGCTCAGCCTGACATAGTTTCTTCCCTTTCTCTGCATGATTCCTGGAAGAACCTTGAGGCCCATTCTTGGTAGATGTGTTGCACAGCATTTATAGATAGCCATTTTCAGAATGAGTCAAACTATCTACAGAAAAATTTCCATCTCAGTTGGAGAAGTGTCTTCTGGGCTCCCTCACTCTGGTGTTGGCAGATTCTCAAAGCCTGGTGTGCAGCGTAGCTGGGCGCTCTGGCCAGGCTGCTGTGCAGAGGCCTGAAGCCTCTCTGCTGATGGCTTCCCCTGTCAGACCTGCCCCCGCTGGAGGCTGTGGAAGAACAGAGGGTGAGCTCCAGTGGGAGCCGGAGCAAACTACAGCCACTGTCTTTGTCATTGACACGGGACATCTATGAAGCTCTAAAGCAGTTTTCCATGCGAGACTTGAAGGAGACACTCTTCTGATGAGGTAAGGGTGGAGGCCTGATCAGAGCAGATGCCTTTGTAGCTCTGGGCCAAAGGCTGGTAACAGTTGAGCCCGACTGCAGCCTGTGGTCCTACAGGCTTTAAGCAGGAACAGTAGGCACAGCGGGTATGGACAGGCTTAGTCTTCAGGTGCTGCCTTGGATGTGCTTTGTAGATGATCTGCTGTGGCTACACAACTGAGCAGGTGCTCTCAGTGGTGGTGAGTTTATATGTACAGAGCTTTTCTTTTGAGTTTCAGGCCTAGAATCTGCCAAGCTCAGATTATCCCTGCCTGAGATCTGATGGAGCGAGGTGGGTGGGAAGAGGAGGGTACAGGAGGGAAAACTGAGCCCACTTATGCAATGGGCTCACACACACACACACATACACACACTCTTACCCTTAATGCAATTTATTTATTTATTATGCCTTCCATGCTTCTTGTGGGACAAAACTCTCTTACCTGCTTTGGACTACCCTGCTCCAGCCCAGCAGCCTTCCTCAGTTGTGTCAGGCAGGGCTGATGTGACTGTACCCTCAAGCAACACCCCTGAATCTGCATGGTGATCTGAGGCCTGGAGCCCTGCACAGAACCGGAGGCGGTGGGATTGCCCATGCCTGGGACAGCACAGCAGCAGTTCAGGGCTCCTTCCCCAAGCCTTGCCGCTTTACGTGCTCACTGCAGTGTGACAATGCAGCACTGAGGCAAATGCTGTGCCAGAAGCAACGTGGAAATTCAACAAGAGCTGCTTCAGGAAACCAAACCAGAGCTGTGCATAGTTGCTGGCCCAATTTAGGAGGCAAAATGAGAGCTTTGCTGCGTAGGAGCAGGAAATAATCTTAAAAAGTGAAAGCTTTTCTCAGCCATAGACTGTCAGGAGCATTTAAATGTGCTAACAAAATCCTGGGGAAAGGAGAAATATGGCACAGAGAATTTTATTTAGCTTTCAAAGGCTTTTGATAAAGTCCCTCACAAGAGGCTATTAAAGAAACTTAGTCACCTCAAGGGTGAGGGGTAGAGTCCTCCTGGAGATAGAAGCTGTGGGAATTGGAGTCAAAAGTAAGAGCCATTTCTTGGCATGGAATGAGGTTAATGGTGGGTTGGCCAGGTTCAGTGGGAGCCAGTGTTCTCTAAAAGCCCTAATGAGCTGAAAGAGGAGGAGAACAGCTGAAGACACAAGATTATTTAGGTTAGCTAGGAAGAGAGAATGTGCCAGAAACCTGGGGCAGTGGGAGGAGGTAGTGGTTGGGTCTTCTGTGCTGGAAGGGGACTTTTTGTATGAAACCTTCACAGATGGAAACCTGCATGGGTGCTGCTGCAGCCACTGAATGCTCCAGCATCCCTGGGCCTGGGACCACAGCAGAGGATGAGCACTGCCTGGAGGGAGACCTGGGACCCCAGAGAGAGTTGCTGCCCTGGCAGGTGGTACAGGGAAGTGGTGATGCCTGCTTGTCCCTGTGAGTCCCAGGTTTTCTGCCCTCACTCCTTGACTGATCTATCTCTTTGACTCCCCCTGGAAGTCCCACGCTGTACCCACCTGTGGCTGCTGTGGGGTGACCCCTATGACTGGATGGTGCTGGGGCCCCAGCTGGATGTGACCATGGGGGGATGTGCTGGGCCGGAAGGAGAGGCAGGGACCAGGTCACAGCTGGGTGCATGGGGAGTCTCTCCCATTATTACTGATGCCAAAGCCAAGCCCTGTAGCTGGTTCCTCCGGTCGCTGCTCAGGCTGCTGGCTAGGGAGCAGTTGCCCTCTCTGTGCAGTCCCAATCTGTCAGAGATGTCGTTCTCCAACAGGAAAAGGCAAATTAATTAAAGTGTGCAGCATGCGAGCCATCCACCACTAATTGGGATCTCAGTGTGCAGTGCATAAATGTCATGCCATGGATCCACCTCTGCATGGAGGGGGCTCTCAGCACCCGAGGGAGCTGGAGGGTGCAGCAGCCTTTCCAGCTGCCACTCTCTGCCAGCCAATTAATGCCAACGTCCCTCTCCCCTCATCCCCGGGAGCAGAGGCCTCTCCCCCATCCCAGCCCGGCTCCTGCTGGGGTAGTGGGCGGGAAGCCCATACAGCCACTCCGTGCACTCTGCCGAGCAAGAAGATTTGTTTTCCCCACAGCATCTTGAACAGAAGTGCCTCTCATCTGTTCCCAGTGAGTTCCCTCGGCTCCTCTTTGTTTTGCCTTTCAAGCAGTTGTTGACGGCATGTGGCACTGGTAGGAGCTGGCAGGGATCAAGCTGTTTTCGCTGGGATGCTGGCCCTGGGTATCAGCTCTGTTTCTGCCCGGAGCCAGCATCCTAGAGAGGACATTGTGAAGCTTCCCCTTCACCTCTCATCTAAAAATCATGCTGCTTCTTGGCCTCCAAACATCGGCCTTTTGTGCCAGGGTCTTGCCTGCCAATGTGGGCCCAGCTCCTCCAGCTTGGTGGTGCCACATGAGAGGGACTGGGGGTCTCATGCAGCAGCTCAAATAACTCAGTGGGACAGGCAAAGTGTGAGCTGTGGGAGATGTGAGTACAGCAGGGAGCAAATGCCACCAACTGGAAAAGGCAGCCAGACAGAAGTCTCCAGGAGAGCCTGTTGCTTGAACTGGACACTGCGTATGTGGAGAGCTGCAGCCGGTCTCCACCACCCCACTGAACCTTTGCTTCAGCTGTGGCAGTGAGCTCCAGGCAGGCACATGGATTTTGGCAGCTGCTGAGGTTACTTTTTCTGTCCTTGCATCCTGCCCTGTTTCGCTTGGGAGTCCCTGCCCTTTCCAATCGCAGGAAACACCTGAGGCTCCCTGGCCTTTCACCCTTACCCTCTGAGCTCCCAGCTCCAGCTTCACAGAGGCTGGGGTAAATAGCAGACACTGCAAAAATGTGAGGTGTTGTGGTAATTCAGGCTTGGTTCTTTCTGTTTCTTAGGCTCAGCTACATGGCCCTTCCTGGAGTTTAATGCTGGACCCCTGATACCATCATAGCTATTAAAGCCTATCCCTCAATCCCCAGTTCAATAATACAGTAATAGCCTGATAGGATCAGGAGCTGGCTCTGATGGCAGATGGACTCCAGTCCCTTCTCCAGCACAGCGTGGGGCACTGCCACCCCATTGCAGGGAAACTTTAATTTGGAGATTATTCGTTTTCACTGCAGACTTTGGGGATGGGGGAGTGAGTAAATGGTGGTTGCTGGCTTCTGACCAGGCATGGCTGAGAGCCCTTTGCTGGCGGCTGCCCAAGCCCAGCATCGCTCCTTCCCCATGGTCCTTGTCAAACTTCCCCAGGGTGTTGTGGTCCTGGCTCTGCCCTTTCCCTGGGGGCATTACCTCTGGGTTTGCTTATGCTGCCACCCAGGGGTCCGTTCTTCGGCGGGGCCATAAACTCCTTCCCCCTTCAGCCTCAGGCAGAATTAGAAAAGGCTCAGAGAGGCTAATGAAGACTGACTGGCAGCCACTGGGGAGGCTGATATTAAAACGTTTAAGTGCTAGAGCAGTACAGAGGGTTGCACTTATCTGTCTGCCCACTGCAAAAGTTCCCATGGAAGCCCTGCCGGCAGCCCTCTGCTAATCACCTACATCAAAGGAAATGCTAATTAAAACAATTATTTAGGGAGGTACTGAGGCTGGTCCTGCTGCATTGCTGAGGCGGGGACAAGCACAGCCATGAAACAGCAGCTTTAAGGCTCTGGTACCCAGTGTGACTGGCAAGGGCCAGTGGCACTGAGAAGGACAAGTTTTTTAATGCATAGGCAGCACCTGGGCCATGGGTCACAGTCAAGGAGGACAAGAGCTGAGCATGCAAAAGCAGCAGTAACCCGGCACAAGATGCTGCCCTGCACCCAGCCTTTCCCACACACAATGTGGGTGTAAGGATCTTGCTCCATGAACACTTTATTTCAGTGTCACGCAAGCTCCACTGGTTCTTGCTAGGGGGGGCTGGGGCTGCTCCCCACAGAGCTGCAGCCCCAGGCTGAGTGGTTGGCAGCGCTCGGGGTGCAGTGACCGGGAGAAGCCCTGGAGATGGGTTTGCTCTGGAGGCATTGAGGATGGCTAAACCCAGCATTGCTTTTTTGATGAGATCTCAGATTTGGTTGACAAAGGTAGCTGTGTCGGCATAATATGCTTAGGCTCCTGTAAGGTATTTGACATAATACTTCCTGACAGCCTGATTGGAAATTAGCCCTATCCAGCACTCTGTGGGTTTAATGCAGCTAAGTGCAACGCCGTATGTTTGGGGAGGCAGAATGTAGGTCGCAGCACTGAGATGGGGCTGCACGGCGCCGACAGCCAGGCGAAGGTCAGGGCACCCACAGCACCACTGGGGCCTGTCCTGCAGAGGGACTGAGCTCATTCCCTACGAGTTACTTTGGAAATTAAACTCGAGGAATTGCTCAGCTAAAACCCCACCCGGACTCCCAGGTGCCACAAAAGAGCCAGGTTGGGGACACCAGCAGTCAGAAAACCACCGGTGAGCAGAATTCCCATCCAGGTCCCACGTGCTGCTCCCTGCCTTGGTGCTGTCTGGGCTTGCACTTGCTCCTCTCAGTCCCACCCTGAAGGGTTCAGAAGGATGGGGCACCTCCTTTCCCTTGGGTTTCTCCAGGCTCCTGTTTCCTTCCCTGCCCTTTGGCTCTTATCCCTGCCTAGGTGATTTCCCCTAGCAACCATCGCCTGCTTTTTTTTTTCCTCCCCCTCTGGAGCATTATTTATCTTATGGTCATCAGTGAGCATGGGCTTTCCTTCAACACAGTTAATGGGACTAATGGGAGCAGGACCGTCTGGATGCTTGTCAGGACTTGGATCCATCCACAGGGACACCCCAGGGTGGTGCAGATTCGTGGACTCTGCTGGCCAAGAGTAGATCCAGGCTGAGTGCCCATGTGCTGCCCACACCACCATGGGGGTCACTCGTCCAGTCACTGCCCTTGGTCAGAACCACCCTGCGTGCCACCCTCCCCCCCCCCGCCACGCTACCAGCCCAGCCCCACTGGCTGCACAAATGTTAGCTTAAGGGGCAGCGAACAGCCCTGAAACTGCTGAGGTTCCTCCCACCTCAAGTAGCCCTTGCTCCATCTTCATCAAGGCTGTTTAAGGCTGTCCAGATGGCCTAATGTACCTCATCAAAGTACAGTTTGTATCACAGTGCACAGTTATTTGAAGCATCCCAGCTTGGGGCTGGCAGTAACACTTTGGCCAGTGACACATCTGCCTCAATTCATTGGGGAGGTGATGGATGGATGGAGGGATGATGGTCTGCAGCCCAGGGGGGGAAGGCTGGCTAAGCACTTGGGCTGAGGGACCAAGGGGGCTTTTCCATGGCAGCTGTGGGCTGCTGGTGCTTGGGTCTCCCCGAGGCATTGGCAGCTACTGCTGTAGGGATAGTTGGAGATGCAACAGGTCCTGTCCTTTGGGAAATGGCTGGAAAAGTCCTTTGAGCCTGGCAGGAGCATGGGGTTTATCTTAGCTGCCCTGACCCCACTTGCAGCCCCACTGGTTTTGTGCCAATCCTTTGCAGCTCCTAAGGGCTGTTCCTTCCTGCTGGCATCTTCAGCTATTTGGGGGAAGTTTATTAAGCACTGCTTTGATTTGCTTGCACTCTCTGGACAGGCTCTGTGTGCTGCAAGAGTTCTCCTGTACCATTCCTTATGAGGCTGATGTGCTCCTGCTCCATGGCTAGGGTGGGAGAGGTCTTGACTTTTGTGCTGGGGATGCTGCAAGGTTTCCAGGCCAGGTCTCAGGCCTTGAATTGGTGAAATAAGTAAATTTTCATAAAATAGTTCTACCTTTCAAACAAGTAAGACTACAGCTGCTTACTTTCCCCTTTTGAAATACTATCACTACAATAATGCTTTTTTAAAAATTTTAGTCATACAACCTATTTAGGGTCAGACACTCAACTGGGTATGAATTAATTCAGCTCATCAGAGTGTAGGATTCCTGAGAAGAAAATTTGCCCTCAAGAAGTGTTGCTCTCACTCAGCTCTGAAAATGAATATAGATTTCCCCCACTTTACAGTAGCAAGAGGGGAACGTAGTTGTTTTCTCCTTGTGCTACGGGAATGCCTGCTATCCCACTTCCCAGCAGTTCTGGGGGATGCTGGCACACCACAAGAGCTGGGGGAGAGCAGTGTTTCTGTGAGCAACTGCCCAGGTGGATGTGTGAAGGGAGACTGGAGGAGTTGGTTAAGGGTCATGCAACCAAGTACCTGCATGGACCAGCAGCTGGAAAAGGTCCAGCCAGTGTGTGGGGATAAGAGTGCTGTGAAATGTGGTCTGAAGTTCCCCCCACTCCTGTGGTGACCTCAGCCAGATTGCCCCCGAGCGACAATGGTTGGTAATACTGAATCTCCAGCAAGGCAGTGGAAGCACTTGCTCTCTGGAGGTGTTGACAGCTCCTCTCCTCACATTCCAGGTTTCAAGGCCATGTACCCAATCCCGTCTTGGATGGGGCTCTGGTCCTTGACTGCATCTGACTGGACTCTGAGTCGGCCTGGCTGCCTAGACTCATCCCTATCTGCAGCTCCATGCTCCAGACAAATCACCCAGGGGCTGGAAATTACCTCCCATTACAGGCTCATTTTCATTAATAAAAACACCGGGCTGGGCTGGGATTTTTATTTTATTTTGCTGATGTGATTACCTGCATCCCACCTGTGGCGCCCCCAGCCCCTGCCTGGTAGTGGGGGGGATGCTTCATGTGGGTTAATGGGCTCCCAGGGCACCTTTGCTCTGTGTCATGCCCAAAAATTCCCAAAGCTCCATGATGCCCACAGATCCAGACAGCTCTTCAGCCCGGACTACTCTAGCTGCTGGGAAGGGAAGCTGCCAACTCTACCCCAGCTGCAGAGATGTTACAGTGCTGCACTGGAGCATCCCCCTGCCTCAAGTGAGGGTCTCGGTGCCACATCCCCAGGAAGAAGCCCTTTGCTGCCTGCCTGGCTGGGCTTGCCAGCCGAATCACTGGCTGGGTGTGGGCATGGCACTCGTGCCAAGGGGGAGCACAGCAGTTCTGGCCGCGGGGAGGACAGGAAGGCTCTGTGTGTGTACACATGTATGTGCGTGTGCAAGGGAGCGCCCATGGAGCAGAGAAGGGCTGCAGCAGGGAAGGATGGAGGGACAGAGCTGGGCTGACAGCCTCCTGCCCTCTTCCTCTTGTGCTCTCTGCCCTGAGTAACCTTATTTAAATAAATGATGCAATTACTGCAAATTAAGGGGAGGGATCAGGGCCAAAACAGAGGCTGCTCATTTTCAACTTCCCACATCCTCCAGGTTTTTCTGTGTTCCCTCTCCCCTTTTCCTGAGGTATCTCTTCCTCTCGCTGAGATCATTGGAGGGATGGAGATCTGCCTGGGTGGAGACTGGGTCCCTTCTCCCTCAGTGTGAGCTGACTCTTTTTGGCTTTTGAGTCCCGTTGACAGGGCTTGTGCCTCCACCTTCCCCAGGGTCCCCAGCTCTGGGGTGAGTGGTCCTGGGGCTGTGCCTTGCAGGCAGCCCAGGCCCCACCGCCCCCTGCTCTGCAGCCGCCTCCTGCTCGCCTCCCAATTCCCTGGCAGACACAGTAGTGAGATTATCGTAATGATGTCCGACAAGGCAGTATCAAGAATTATGCTGATAAATCTAAACAGACAGCTTACAAAAAACCCAACAAAAACAAAACAACCACAACTGAACCCAGGCTTGTAATTTAATACAGGGTTATTAGCCTGGCCATCAGAGAACAGAGCTCTCGCATCCTGCAGCCTCAAGCCTCCTCTGTCCCTGGCTCTGCCTTGAGATATGGCCTCTTGCCATGACCAAATACTTTACCCAAGTTTTTGGCTTGGCTTGGGATGATAAGCTCGCCTTGGCGAGTGCTGGGGCTGGGTTTGCGGGTACAGACCTGTGGGGGAATGGAAGACCCCAGTGGCAGCAGTGTGCCTTCATCCCTGCAGTGCACGGCAGTTCAGTACCCATGGCCAACCCACAGTGGGCTCTTCTTCCCAGGGTAAACTTCAGAGGGCAGAGGCTGGGGAGAAGTGGTGAGAAGAGGAACAGCCTCATGTGGAAGGTGTCAGTGCTGGGGGGCTGCCCAACAATACACTTGATGCCCACAGGATGAAGACAAGTGACCCATGGCCTTGTACCTGCCCTGCAGCAGCCCCGCACCAGGGCCAGGTCCGTGCCAGGCACAGGCACATGCAGGGCAGGAGCAGCATTTTTCTTGGAAAGGAAGGATCTGCTTTATTCTGGCTGTATTAAATGCTTTCTTGATGCAGGAACTGCTGGCTGGTTTTACCTGCTGTGGATTTTGCACGCTTGCTGTGTTCCTGTTGGTTTCCTCCCCTGTGAAGGACACTGTAGGTAGCATTAACATTGGTGGGGGCTCTGTGTGAGGTAAATGTGCCTGTGGGGAGCACAAATTCTGTCCGTGTGGGGATCAGAGCTGAGCTGCCTGAAATGAGCTCTTTGTCCCCCAGCAGTGCCAGGAATTACCTCAAACTGAGGGAAATGCACTTTTTTAAAAGACGTGTTTAAAACGGAGTGCATTTAAAGCGGATATTTATTAGACTGCATGTGTTTTAGAGGGCAGGCTCCGCCAAGATGCTCGGTGAAGTAAATCTGATGGCAGAGTGATTGCACTGCAGGGCTGCTGGCTCTCTGCCCCTGCAGTGGAGAAGCCTGGGGGGCTTCAGGGAAGCCCCTGGAGAAGCTTGAGTTTGCCTTAGTGCCCCAGTGCAGGGAGGATGGAAAGCCAGTGGGAGGCTGGGCTGGGTGGTTCAGTGCCCTTCTGGGTCTGGGTCTTGTCTCCTCATTTGGGACAAGTTTCTCCTCCAGGAGTGGCTACATGTGCCAAAGGTGGTCTCAACTCCATGGGGGTTTGCCAGGTCTAGAGACTCCCTGTAGTCCAGGGACCTGTGTTTCCTGTGGGCATCCTCTCCTGCAGTTCTGCCACGGTCTCTGGCACATCCTGAAGAACTCAGCAGAAATGGTTTGAGCCAATCTCCTGAGCTTGAAAGTGTCAGCAGGGCAGCTGACCCCAAAAATCTTTTGGAGGGCAGGCAGCAGCACTGGCCACTGGGCTGCTGGGGAGCCTGTGCAGGGCCAGGGAGGAAGCCTGGGCTCTCACTGCAGGCAAGGGAACTGCTGTGTGAGTAAGCATGGTGGGGTAGAGAATTCATAAAGTAGTGAATTAGAAAATTAACTAATTGAACTAATCTAAAGGGGCTTGAGCCCCTGGTTGTTTTTTCCCTGATGACCAGGCAGCAAGCTGTGTGACAGGGGATGCAGGGACAGTGCCTGGGAGAGGGCTCTTGGAAGCTCATGGCAACAACAGGCAGGCACAGGGTTCCCACACACTGCCTGGGTCCATAGGCCAGACCCAGCCCATGGGCACAGCACTCACAGGGAAGATGTGCTGTCTTCTGTGTCATGTGAGAAATGGCAGGAGAACAGTGCAAGCTTACATTCCTGATTTTTTTCCTCTTTTTTTTCCTTTTTTCTTTTTTTTCTTTTTCTTTTTTTTTTTTTGGGTAATAGGCATAAAAGAGGTGATTCAGAAGCACTTTCCCCCTTCCATTATCCAGAAGGCAAGTAAGAGTTGCAAGAGTGGGGACTGCAACAAAACAATTATATTGAAGTATTTGAAGTTGTGCTTATATGGCAAATGTGACAAAACTGAGTGCAATCTTAAAATAGCAGCAGCAATCTTTTAAAACACAAAAAGCAGATGATTATTGACTGAAGAAATTGCAGCACACCAGGCTGGGTGCAGGCTGCTGTGTTTAACTCTCCAGAGGTGCCACAGCAGGCACGGGCTGCAGCTGCCCTGCTGCTTTTGATGAGCTCAAGCAACTGGCAGTGCCCAACAGGCAGCTTTCCAAGGGTAGCATCAGGTGACAGAAGCCTGTTTCACTTGCCATACCCCCACGCTTGATTTAAGGCACCTAAATTTGCAGCCAGGCTGAGAGGGCAGGTGTCTGGTGCTCCCCTGGCATTTCAAGGATGCTCACAGGCTCATGGACTCAGGTGAATTGCACAGCTGTGGACCAGCCAGGTTAGGGAGGATGACTTTCTGTATTAGTTGCTACTCCTTTTCATGCTCACCTGGCTTCCCTGCATGGGCCATGTCTATACCTTGCTTTCCTGGCTGTGCCCTGCCAGGGACCCCAGGGCTAGTGGGGGCTTCTGCTGCCACCATCACTCCAGCCACTGGGGCCACACCTGCTCCATGGCTAAACATAATCACTTGCTCCCTGGGGCTGTGGCTCTGGTATCCTTCACTGGTGCTAAAAATGACATTTTCCAAATAATGAAAGAATCTTTCATTACTCTCTCTCTGCAAGCAGCCTGGGAAGCTGGGAAGAATCTGAGCACCAAGTGGTGTGCTTAATGCAGCTTCGGTATCGGCATTTTTTCCCTCTGTCTCCAGTTAAGGCACACCATGAGGCAGGAGAAGATGTGGCTCTGGATGGCAACTGGGGGCCTGCCTGAGGTAGCAGTGCATGGCTGGGTGCCTTCAGTCACCTTCTCTCTCAGGAATGCTGCAGCAGACCTGCTTCTCCTTGACCCTGAAAGTAAGTCCTCCTGCCCTGCTCCCTGCAGTGTGGTTTTGTCCCAGCGTGGTCTGGGATCTGGCTCACCTTGCACCCATAAGTGTCTTCCTGCAGAACTTATGCCTGTGGCCATTTGTTCCTGGTGTGCCCTGGGGACAGCTGGAATGAGGGGACAGGGCTGTTCCTCTGGGGATTGTATTGATAGGGAAGAGAAGGACTTGTGCACAAACGGTCCTGTACCTCCTCAACTAGGAGAACAGGTGTGGGAGCCTCCAGGCAAATGTGGCCTGAAAGCAGTATTTATTTCAGACCTTTTAAACTGTTCTAAGCACCCTTACAAATGTGCCATCCCATGCCCAAAGGCAAATTATTAGGAGAGAAGCAGGTAACCTCTAACAAGGTGCTGTCCCTTCTTCCATCTCCCACAGGGATGATGCTGGCCCAGAGGAACGATCTGTGTGTTTCACCCAGCAGCACACACAGAGCAAGAGCCCACCCATGGCTGGCATCGCCCTGCTGCCTGCAGGCCTGGGCATGGGCAGGGAGTCTGAGTTACTGCCCTGGCCCTTAGACAGCTCTGTCCTGCCAGGCAATGCCAGATTCATGCCAGTGAGTGAAGGGTGTCTCCTTGCTTGGCCAAGAGCAGGTAGAGCAGCTGCCCCTGCTCCCTTTGGGACACCTTACTGCTCTCACCAACTGCTGAGCGAAGCCTTCGTGCCCGTTTCCCTTTGCACTGATGCTCCAGAGGCCTGAGCCTTTCTCACTGTCACCAGCTGTTTTTTCTCTCTCTGACTCTCCCCTTCTGAGTTGGGTTTATTTTGTTTTTGAGCTGATAGATGGATTAGCATTTATCACCAGGCTGACTACCAGAAGGCTATTAGAAGTGATTTGCAATGTAAATACTTTCGTCATCAACCACATTTTCTTTAGACTAAGGTTGACTTCTATGAATATTAAAGCCTTGTAGATGGGTTCAGCAAGTTTGTGGGAGTACGTCTGTCAGAGGGAGGGGGACTGGCTGCCTGCATTGTGCTGGGGAGGCAATCTGGATCCACCTGAGGGCAAAGGGATCTGGTGGCAGAGGGAAGGAAGTGGAGCATGAAAGGGTGTGTGAGGCAGAAATAAAACCTGAGTGCCTTGAAGAAGGACAGAAAGAAAAGAGAAGAAGCATGCAAGCATATGCAGGAGTGCATCTCTCTGTGAGCAGGATTGGGAGGACTGGCTTGGGCTGGAATGATTTTGCTGGAGGCTGGCCGAGACTGTCAGGCTACGGGAGGACTTGTGGAAGGAGGGGGTAGCCTGGCCGGAGCTGATGGTGAGAGGATTTGTCCCTGGCAGAGCCCAGTGCCAGAGGTGTGTGTCTGAACAGGTACATGCCCCATGTGCTGCAGGGATAGGTGAAAACTACTCCTTTACCTAAGGAGTCCCTGCCATGGGTGTAGGGTTGCAGGACCAGCAATGAATTCCCCAAGTCCTGCAGCAGACACAGCCTGGCATTACTTTGTGTGCCAGGAGCCAGTGCTGGCTGCTGCTGAGGCTGCTGCATGTTTGAGTACAGTTACTGGGAATCTGTCAGGCATAATGGGTGGATGTTCCTGGGCTTGTGGGGGAAGCAAGAGTAAATGACCCATAACTCCCTTTCCTGCTCTTCAAAAATATTAATCTCCTGTGACCTACCCAGTGGTGTAACCACTCTGGCCCAGGATGGCTATGGATGGGAACTGTCACACGCCAAGGTGGAGCATCAAGGTGGTCACTTGCCACTGGTTTCTGCATATCCCACTTCAGAAGCAGATGCGAGAGGAGTGGCTTTGAAACCAAGTTTCTAGGTGTTTGTGGTGTTTGGGTGTGAGGGTAATTTTTGAGACAAAGGAGCATGATGGAGCATTGCCAACTGATAATGGAAGACTAGCTATTGCTGATTAGACAGCAGACACAGCACAGCATGGCTAAAAAGAAAAAAAAAGTCAAAGCAGCCATCCAAAAAATAGAGGCTTGGAAGTACAGTGATGCAAAAAAAAGGGACAGCTCCAGGAGTATCCCAGATCCCTACAAGGTTACGGGTGCTGGGTTTACTGGCTGGTTACTCCCCCAGACCAAGCTGGATAAGTCCAGTAGGATGGCAGGAGTTTCAGGCTGTCACAGATCTTAATCCCAAAAGAAAGTAAGGCCCTTAATTTGCTTGGGCCATTGAACATGAAGTCAAGTCAGCCCTTGGTTACTTCCATGGGAAAACCGCAAGTCCCTCCTGTCCTACCTCACAGCCTGTCACAACATATTTGGTCAAGGGATGGGCAGGAGCTGAGGTCAGATTCTGGAGCAGATTAAGTGTTGCTCATGACCAGCGCTGGCATGACCCAAGGAGGCAGGTGATGTCACTTTGGTGGCAGCAAGGGAGGCTGGTGAAACTCTCCGGCAGCCCACAAGAAGGGAACGTGTGAATATGTCAAGCCACAAGAAGCAAGTGCTGTCTTTAATTGGAATACGTATAGCAAGTCTAGGCTTTCAGAAACTCTGCTTCTGACTAATGAGTGCATACAGCTAAGCTAAGAGTTAGAAGCTGAAAAGTTTTGTATTCAATTTTGTTGCACGTTTTTATCTCCATGTCTGATCAGCTTTGGAAGAAGACATCTCACTGTTCATTACAGTCTTTTGTCTATCTGTGGGGACTTGTAGTTTAAAACAAGAGTCCAATCAAATAACCCAACTCTAGCACAATCAAGTTGTTTTTGAAGCAGATATTTCCTCAGTCTGATGAGTTCTCACAGAGCGTGACAAAGGTTTATTCGCATTAATTTTTTTAAGGGGAAAGAAGGAGGAGGAGAGGGTGGTATTTATTTGAGGTCAGTGCTTTGGGACAAGGAAAGAAACTCCAGTTAACTGGTTGGAGTCTTTGATGTGTTTTGGTCAGTGATTGCACAAAGACTGTGGGCAGATGTTAAGCTGAAAAGAGCCAGCAAAGCCTCATCGCCCTCAGTGCAACTGCATGGCTCCACACCAGCCAACACTTGGAAAGCTTTGTCTTCTTGCTTCTCAAAGAAGGCAGGAAAGAAAACAAATACCAGTTGACTGAACTCACTAAAGAAATGCCAGAATGTGGCCTATGATGACCAAAATAATGGTGGTGCATCTGCCTCACTGCAGTGGCAGGGGCCTCTTGGTGTGCAAAGGTAGCAGCAGATGCAAGTGCCAAAAGGCTTTAACCTTTTCAGGGTGCAGAGAAACACCTGGAGTGGGAGATGTGTCATTGGAGAAAATTGTCTGAATTACCTTAACAGCGTTCTCTCTGCTGGAATTCAGAAATGTGTCTTCATTTGCAGGGAGAAGATACTAATTTGCAGGATCTAGGGAAAAGAGAGGTCCAGTCTGAACTGGGCATATCTTTAGAAGAGAAATTGACTTAAAATACTGGGCTTTGGTTAAGTGCTACATCCCAGAGCCAGAGAGGTACAAGAAGAAGGTGAGGAGGTGAAGGATTGGATGGTGGGAACCTTTCTGTGACTGTAATGGCTTCAAAAGAGGGATAAAGTGGGGCATTTATTTGTTTATGTGTATCTTTGCATGTGTGCGTGAGAGCTGAGCAGATGGGGAAACGATACCCGTGTGTGTCTGTGAGACAGCACTAGTGAGAGGCAGAGGGTGGGTGAGGGAGTTGCTCTTGGTATAAAGTGGAGGGAAGGGGAAAGGTGGACAGGAAAGGGAAGATAGATTGTTTTTTCTTTTCTATTTGTTTATTCTTGTTTGACACTTTCTCATTACTACAAGGAAAGCAAAAAGCCAAACCTGGGGGGGCAGTCAGTCGGCTGGCTGTGGAACTGCCTGATGAGGTTTTTGTTCTGCGTGAACACCCCAGTCCCGAGCGCTAGTGACAGCCCGGCAGAGATCACCGAGCCACTCAATTGACAGTCGCGTGTGCCAGGGCCGGATTTTAACTACATTTTGGGGACTAGGGAACGCGTCGAGGCCTCCCTTTGCCCGGGCTGTGCCAGGCTCCGCTCTGAGCCTCCCTCCTTTGAAGCCTCCCTCTCTCCCACCTTGGGAAGCCGGTGCTCCCGGTGCTGCCGGCTGCAGCGGATCGGGACTTATCCCCGCCGTGGATGCGGGGCCAGGCAGCAGGGGCCGGAGCCCGGCACCGGGGAGCGGGCGGCCCTGGGAGCGCTGTCCGGGGTGCTGCAGGAGCTCTCCCGCGCAACATCTGGCCGGCGGGGACGGGAGGCCACATCTGGGACGGGGGGAACGGCGGCGTGGGGATTGGCAGCGGCTCCTGACGTCGTGGTGCCCCCTTGCCCCCCCGCCCCCGCCGCGATGCGTTTTCGTGGCGGCGATGGGGACGCACATCTGGGGGCGGCACACCTGGGGGCGACACA
>VZTX01008783.1:0-22097 GCA_013400915.1 Pardalotus punctatus | reverse complement strand
ATGCCAGCCGGAGCCCCCGCGGGCGCGGCGCGGCACCATGGCCGCTGAGAACCGCTCGGCGTCGGGTGGCGGCACGCCCTGGGCTGGGCTGCCCGGTGAGTCGCTGCTCGGGGCTCCGTGTGCGCGGGGCGGGGGGCGCAGGGCATCCCCCGCAGAGTCCTGCCGGGGGGTGTCGGCATGGCTTTAGGGTGCATGGGGAGGGGGCTGCGCACCCCCGGGGGATGTGGCACGCGGTCGCCTTAGGAATGGGGGAGGCGTCTCTCTGCCAACTTTCCCACATCCCTTCGTCTCTCGGGGAAGCGCGGGGTGCCCCGCGGGTCGGGACCCACGCACTGGTTCGCTGCCCCGGGATGCCTGGAACCGTGCAGTCCTGCCAGGGCACCGGGGCGATGTGTGGCACTCCCTTTCCCTGCTCCCATCCAAACCAACACTGTTCCCGGGATCCATCGCCTGAGGAACCTCGGGTCCCTTCTGTCACCCAGGAAACAGCCTTGTCAGCACCCTGAGTAGAGAATATGAGCAGCCTGCAGCCCCGGGGACGGGCACCCCTCCAGCAGGAAACCCAGGATGGGGGTTATGTGCTCCCCTGGTGACTTCTCTGGGAAGGAGACATTCCTGGACAAGAAACTGCCTGCACGCTTTCTTTCCTTCCTTCACTATTCCATCAAGAGCAACAGGGACACGACCCCCGTATCTTTTGGATACTTTGTCGCCATACTGAGCAAACCCCCCTGGCCCTTGTGGCCACCTCCGGGAATATGACTAGGCAGAAGTTTTCCCCCTCTCCACAGAGCCCTTTGCCAGGTTGGGCATTGCAAGGGAGGCAGATCTTGCCCCCTCTCTCCCTCAGTGTGGATTTCATCTTCCCTTTAGCCCTTTCTGGCCCTGTTGTACCCTTCCTGCTAGTAATGCCAGAGCTGCCCAGTGCTCTCTGTTGGCCCATCATGGACAAGGGTCGGACAGCCACACCCTTCTTTCTTTCCAAAATAATGATATTGGCTTCAAATAAGGGAACAGTTCTTGTCATTTTTTAAAATAAAAGTAGCACTGGCTTCTGTCTGACCTGCTTTCTACCCCTCTGATTGTGCTGTGGATGGATTTTTCTAGCTGGTCTTTGCAAAGCCCAAGTCCGAGGAGATACTTCTTAACCTGAGGAACAGCTGGTGTTCCCCTGTGCCCTGCTGGTAGCTGGGCTCTGCTTGGGCTTTTGGAGGCTCTCTGCTTTGTCACAACTGCCTTGAGTGACCTCCAAGGGTGGTTTGACTTCTGCCACAACTTGCAGAGCGAACAGAGGGGCTGGAAGGGTAGCTACCAATGCAGTTGGGTGGCTTGTCGATGCTGGCACTATCAAAATGCTCAGGTGCCAGGATCCCAGAGCACATGCTTTTGGTGAAACATCACCAGAGACAATGCTCACGTTGAAATCACAGGTGACAGCAGGGTGCTTTTCACTGTCACTAGTGCTGGGCATCACCTCCTGCTTCCTAGCGCTCTGACTCCTGTGATCTGAGCACCTGCTGCTGCTCTCCAGCCTGGACTAGGGCCCCGTGAGACATCCCAGCAAAGAGCAGGGCATCCAGTGGAGATCCTAATCAGCGACCCATCCTTGGTTCACCCTTCAGCTGGGATGGTGGCCAGTGGTGGGAAGCCTGGGTGGGGAAGGTGGGGATGGGAGCAGGTGTGCAGGGGTGTGCAGCAGCCCTGGTTCCTGTGGGAGCCAAGCCAGTGTGCCCTTGCTCAGACTGGCAGCAAATTTCTAGGGCTGCTAGACGGAGCGGCGGCGGCCCTGGGAGTGACCTGATGAGCAGGCAGAGGAAAGCTGGTGGGAGAAGGAGGAGAAGGGCTACCAGTAAAAGTGGTTTGTTTATTCACACGAGGGGCGTACCCGTCTCAGCGGGTCAGTCTGTTTTCTTTCATAGAAGAGAAATGAACTGAAATGATTAATTAATGCTGTGATCCAATTACTCTGAGTTTGCAGAAGGAGCATGGTTTTTCTCTTTTAACTGTCCCCACGAGCATCCCATTGATGTCAGGTTTTGTCATGGTTGGGGTTTTGTTGTTTTGTTTTTTAAAATTGAACTGACAAATACCTCCTCAGGAAAAAAAAAGAAATAAGGAAAATAAGGAGAAAAGACAAAAATGGGGAATAAAAATAGTGAGACCAGGAGGAGCAGCTGATGCAGAGCAGTCCCTAGCCCGCCTTTGTGTTGAGCCCTTCTCTGTCTGCCCCACTGAGCCCTGACCAGCAGCATCCACAGAGGTGAAGATGTTTGGTGAGTGCCCAGCCGAGGTGGCAGACACAGCTCTGCAAAGGCAGCGGGGAGAGCAGTCGTGAGAGGAGAGGGAAATGGAGGCTGTTTGCAAGGGGCTGCTGCTTTCTGCACAAACACAGCTCCTCTTCCCACATGGACAGACACACAGCAAGAGTTTCATGTGCGCAAGCTGACCCATTCTCCTTGGCACACTAAGTCAGGGCTTTGATGGGCATATTCTGAGAAGTGGGCATTGTTCTTGAGCCAGTCGCTGCTCAGTCTGACACGGGTCTGTGCCATCATTGCTCTCCAGTAAGCCAAGGCAGGAGGTTTGCTTTGCATTTCAACATCCATTCTGGGCTGCCTCTAAAATTGCTTGTTTAAAAGACACGTTTTGGGGAGATGTGAGAGTGCGGGACCTGACACAGTGAGGAAATGGAAGTTTTGGACTACATCATTCCCATCTACTTCCTCCCCTCTCTTCATCCCCATCCCAGCATCCCCTGCTGACTGCTCTTTAGCTTGCCCAAGCCGCAGCACCCACCAGGAGCGTGCCAAGTACCAGTGGGGAGGCGGAGCTCCACACCCGGGCAGTGTTGAAGCCTCTTCAAGCTGGTGATTGGAGCTGTGCCAAATCCATCCTTCTTCCAAGGGATTTGTGTGACCAGTCAGAAAACAGACACCGGTTTCTAGGAGGACTCATGTTCTCTCCTGCCCAGGGCCCCAGCAGACCAGAAGGTGAGGGCCTGAATTTGTGGCTACTGTCTAACTCACGGCCAAGTGGAGGAGCGTGCCAGCCTCGATGGTCCCTGGGAGCACTATCCACCACGACACCCCTTTTACTCTCTAGGCACAGTGCAGTCTTGATGTATCCGGACCCTTGAATATACCGAGGTGGACCCTTGCCCTATATTCAGACAAATTCATTTACTTCCAGGAGTTAGGCACTTCCTGGACAAATGAATCTGGGGTGAGTGTTCCCCAGGCAGGCTGGCCCATGATTCCAGTATTTTGCATGAACAAAGAGCAAGGTGTCTCATATGTGGATCCTCCCCTTGATGCTTAAGGACACAGTTTTAGCAGGACACACACAAACAGTCACTGTTCCCCCAGCTACAGACACCTGGCTGTCCTCACTCTGTGTTCATGTTGGCAGCCATCCCACCTTCCCTGCAGATCGATGCACTGGACCTCTTGGGACTTGGCTCTGTGCCGCGACAACATCATTTGACCTGTCTTCAGACCCTGAGTCCCCTGGCACTGTGAGCGAAGCAAATGAGGCTGTGCTGGAGACACTCCCCAGCCCGAGCCCTCGCGTGCCGGGCACAGCTGCTCACACCTTCGCCCCGGGGCTGCTCTCAGGACCCTCCAGAATTGCCTTCAGCCCTGAGGCTGCATTGCATGGCGGAGGAACTCCAACAAAGGCTCAATTTATACCCTCTATGATGTAAGTTTGCTAAGAAAATTAACATCATGAGCCTGCAAATGCAATGGCTGTAGGCACAGTGCTTTGTTGCTCTGACAATCCCCAAAACTGTTGCCAGAGGTCCTGCAAATCAGAACTGTGTGAGTGACAGTGGCTCTTCTGTGTTGCTGTGATCCTGTCCCCATTGCCCCTTAATGTCCTGTGCAATGTGATTTCCAATCCCACTCGGTGCATGAGGCAGCAGCAGAGATGCCCAAGTGCCCTGTTCCCTTCCCACCTCCTGCCCCAGCGTTAGGCAGGTTGAGATGCGCAGCTGCAGAGGAACCTCTCCCACCTGTTTCAGTGACTCAGAGAGAGCTGGAGGGGGACATGGGGAACCACAGGGCTGTTTACTTGTCTCCAAGAGCCTTGAAGAGGAGTTTCATCCCAGGTCAGTTGGTGAAGGAGGGGCAGCAGCTAGGAATTCTGTCCTTTAAAGGCAGGACTCAGTGCAAACCATGGAGCTCCTTGAGCACAGTAGGCTCAGCCCGAGTTATCGGCACGTTACTGAGCTATGGAGGCTGGCTGTGCTCCTCCAGCCAAAAAAGCCAGGCAGAGAAGCAGCCGCTCTGGTATCACAACTGCCATTAAATCTAACACATTGTATAGCACCTTGCAGCTTGGCAGAGGAAGCGGTGGGGGCTGACACCAGGGGCCTCAGCTGGAAGTGTCTGGAGGAGAAATGTCATCAGCAGGGTTAGGGCTCCTGGCAAAAGTTGGTTTGTGTTGGCCAGTTAAAGGGTTAATGTCTTCAGCCTCTTTAAGCAGAATTAGATTGATTTGTCTGTGGGAAACTCAGAGTTCCAGTTGTGCAACACTGAGGTCTGAAAACATGAGTCTGCAAACATGTCCCGGGCCCCTGCATCTGCTCCAGGTCACAGAGCAGCTCCCCAGAGGCCCCCATGGCGCCGTGCTTTGCTGACCCTTTGCTTGCAGGCCCTCCCAGTGCTGATGCTAGCTCCCAAGTCCCGGGCAGCACAGCAGGCTGGCTCTGCTGAAGAGGGACAAAAATCCTTGAGAGATATTTGCATGGCTGAGATGGGAAGGAGAGTACCCTGCATCTCGCTGTCCCTAGTGCCTCCAGGGTAGTTTGGATCCCTGCTCTGCTGATGGTTACATCATGTGCAGTCCCAGATAAAGCCAAAAAAGTGCATGTATGAATGCAGAGAGGAGTGGAGAGCAATGAAACCCTTCCGGCATGTGCCTTTGCCTGGAAACAGGCATGAGTTGCCTGGCCTTGGGCCTGCCCTTCTGCAGCACTTAGGAGCAGGGTCTAGCACAGTGGTCACTACGCTTCTTGCAGAGCTCAGATCAGTCACCAAGGCCCATAAGTGACGCTCAGGTCACGAAACCCTCTGCTACTATGTGCAGTCACAGGCAGTGAGATGGCTAAACCCCCTGCCCTGTGCTGTGGGGTGCTGCCTACAGCGTTAGTGTGCGGCCACAGCAAGCTGGAGATCGCCATCCTGCAGTGAGAGAGGTGACTCCCAGGCAGAGCTGGGCTGCCTGACACAGAGCTGCAGCCCACAAAGGTTTCCAGCCCCAGCACGGCTCCCACTCTGCCTAGACAGGAGCTGATGGGAGCCTCCAGAGAAGGCAGCAAGGAGAGCTTTGCAGCGATGTCTCTGTGTGAGGTCTCTCCTTCTCAGAAGATTTTCTTAGGACTTTTCTTTAGGGGAGATATGTAATCCCTCCCTGACAACCCGAGACTATTCCCACCTCCTTCCTCTCCATCCCTCCCCTTCTCTGTTGTCACCATGGATGGGGATTTCCTACCTGCTCTCCTCCCCTAGCTCCCTGGTCCCCACATTTCCCATTCTGCCTGTCCATGCCCTTGGGCTTTCCTGCCCACCTCCTTCAGCTCCTCTCCTTCACCCTGTCCCTCTGCTCAGGCATCACCTCCAACTCCAAACCCTCTGGCAGGTCTTGTGGACAAATGGGGTCTAACATTTTCAGTTTCCTTTTTCATTAACACCCCAAAGATTGCCACTGCTCTCTGCCACCTGGACTAGGGCTCTCTTTTTCTGCATACACATCCATCTAACAGGTTTCTTGCTCCTGCCTGATTTTCTGCCCTTGGCTCAGGGCATTAGCTCTTTTCTCTCACCCATTACTCAGCTGGCTCATTTGTCTTCTCAAAGCCCTGCAGAGCTTCACTCTGCTCCATGGGGCAAGGAGCTCTGGTTTCCATTGTCAGGTCTTTAAAATTTCAGATGAGCACCTTACCGTTTGCTCCCTGTGGTGCCTCAGCTCTGGGATGAGTTACAGAGGAACATGTTCCCCCTGCCCTCCTGACTGCCAGAGCAGCACTGCGTACCTGAGTGTCTGAGCTGCATCCCCACCCTACAGCTCATGGGGACTCTGGGGGGCAAAGAAGGTGAGTGTAGGATGCTGCAAGTCTCTGCATGGGGGCCAGCCCCTGCCTTAATTGGCACCAGCTGTGGCCCCTGGGACAGGCCTGGTGGGGCAGATCCCCCAGGTGGGTGGCAGGGACCTGGCATGGGCAACTGTGGCTGCGTGGGGCAGTGGCAGGGTGAGGGGGCTTCCCTACAACTGGCTTTCCAAAAAGAGCCAAGTCCTTCCCCCATGCCACCCCCAGGCAAGGCCTGTCCCTGGGGCAGGGGGAACTGCTCTTCTAAGCAAACAGATCATAGGTCTTGCAACACCTGCCCCTCTAGCCCTCAGTCCCTCCTCCACCATTCTCTCTCCCACAGGCATCTGATTCCGGCCACTAACCTCTCCCTGGGAAGAGCCCAGCTAATCCAGGCAGTCACTTGTTGCTGTAAATCCTCTCTCTCCCTCCTTCCTCTCTGCTGGCTGATCCCAAAGCCCTTCCCGGCAGCAGGACCTGTAGCTGCAGTGGGGTTATTTCTGCTGCGCTGCCTTGAAACAGCTGGGTTCTGTTAAAGCTTCAGCCCAGGCGTATAAAAGAACATGAGCATCTCTCTGAGGCAGAGAGCATTAATGCAGTGGATGGGAGGGGAGAAGTGTGGCTCCAGCCCAGGCTCAGCTGGAAGCCCAGCACCTTCCTGGCTCCACGACATGGGCTGACCTCTGCCACCAGCTGGGAGCTACAGCCCTGGGGCAGACGGCACTGGAGGGAGGGCACGGTGTCCCCCGTCCCACTGTGCGATGCTGCCGTGGTGAGCCTTCTCCCCGCCGGGATGTTACCCATCGGAGCCAGCGCAGGCGTGGGAGCTGCTGGGGAGCCGCCGGTGCCTGGGAGCTGCAGGCTGGGCGCAGCAGGGTAAGGCTGGACTTTGGCTTACATGGCATTTGCCGTACACACTTGCTGGTAGCGTTCCACTGATCCGTTATTTGTTTGGCCTAATAACTGGGTGACAGACGGTTAATTAATTGTCAGAGTGACCAGTGTGCTGGTAGGCTATTTATAGGAGTGACCTTTCAATCACATTTTTAAAAACACTTTCCCATTGGCTTGCTACTTGTCTGGTAATGCTGTGGGTAAATGGCATGCGGCCCCTTACAACCTGCAAATGACACAGGGCACATTAGGGATACAGGCAAGTGCTGGGGGGCCAGTTTGGGCAGGGGGTGCAACTGTGCCTGCTGTGGGATGCTGCTGACCCTGCTGCGCTGGGCACTACTGCAGGAGCAGCTCAACAGCCACAGCTCTGACCTGCGAGTGCTTCCCACAGCCCAGTGCCAGGCACCGCGGTGCCTTGGCTTTACTCTGAAACCCGGCATTAACCACATAGCTACAAGCAGCAGTGAGGGCAGGGGAGGCTCCTGGCTTTGGGGTGGCTGGTGGGGTTACAACTTCAGTGCTCCCTTCTGGCCCTGGACACACCAAATTTTCCAAACCTGATGCACAAACACGTGTCAAGCGAGGTGGGGTTCTCTGTCCTCCTTGCCTCCCCCTGAAATTTGACTGCTCCTATGCCACTGAGCTTACTGCTTCTCTGGTGACTCCAGGAAAAGCTATCAGAGGTTCTTAACTTGCGGGGATGGAGGAAATTGCTTTGCCTCATGAGGACCAGTTGAATAGCAGAGGAAGAAAGAAGAATAAATTATTCAATGGAAAAATAAAATGCCTAGAACCACCCCATATGTTACTGACAAGAAAAAATTCCTGTTCCACAATGGCTCACATCTCCTCTGGAGCAGGATAAGGACTTCAGGGATCCATTGACCAGAGGGGTGAAAGCACAGCCACCAGCTGGAACTGGAGGGGAGAGGGAGCCCTGCCATTTTAACACAATAAATCCTGCTGGCCCCTCGTCTCCTTTCTGTTTTTCTGGTTGTTTATTGCCTTCATAATTCCAATGCAGAGGTACAGAAGCAGCCTGACACCAGCCCTCCCCCTGCCAGGCACAGGGCCTCCCCTTGGTCTTCTCCCATTCTGTATTTCTAAGGTGCCTGTTCCAAGTGTCTAGGAACTCTGTTTTCACATTCTGAGGGGTGTGAATCTGTCAGCCAGAACAATCCTTCACTAGCTGTAAACTGATGCCATGATTTAGGAACTAATTAACAGCTATTAGATAATGCAATTAGCACCACAAACTGTCACCCTTCCCTGAGTATACCTTCGAATGTCTAGCATCTTCTGTTCCCTCTTTTTTCTCTTTCCTCTCCTCCTTGTGGTGGTGGTTGCACAAACTGCCCAACCCCTCATCACATCAGCAGTTTGACATGACAGAACTAATCCCATTAAGACTCTTTCCCTCTCTGCACTTTTAGGAAGGCCAAGACAAGCAGGGGGCTGGCAGTGGGACTGGCACTTTCCAAATGTGACACCAAAATTGATGTGCCCAGGCCAGCACCCAGAGAGAGCAGAGGGTGATGTGTGCCTTCTCCTGGGATGTGCCTGTGGTGGAAGGGGCCAGCTTCCCTCCCTCCTGGAGACAGACAGCACCCAAAGCCCCACAGGATCCAGCCAGCCAGGAGCTGGCAGCCACAGCCACCCCACCCTGTCCCTGGGCTAGAGGTCTCTTTCAGCTTTGCTGTTGCTCCAAACCCATGCAGAGCAAAAGCCCATCTCCTCTGGGAGCAGCTTGCACTCATAGGCATCCTCTAAAGTAGGGTTTCTCTTAATTCCTCTCCTTCCCTTGTAAACATCTTCCTCCCCAGACTGGTGTGTGAGCGTGGGGCTTGCTTTATGGTGGGGTTCCTTGCACAGCACTCTGGGTGCAGGCAGAGCCCTGTTCATTCCCACAGGCTTTGCCTCAACTGTGTGTGGACCAGACACGGCTCTGCCCCTCACTTGCACCTGCTCCCTGAAGATCCCCAGCCCTGAGCAAGACACTGGGATGGGGACAGTGTGAAAACAGCAAGGGGGATGGCTGGTGGTGACATGTGGGACAGGGACTGTGCAGTACAGAGAGAAGAGGCAGTAGGGCTGCTTGTTGCGGGAGCTCATCCCACAGCTGGAGGTGCCACCCTCACATGAGTGTGTGTAAATACCAGCCTCTCCCCTTGCCTTTGCTGTGCTGCTGGGGAGGCTGGCCAGCTCCTTCCACACAAGGAGCAGCAGGGGCAGGAGGGAGCTAAGCCCTCCATCCCACACGAGCCGAGCGCTCAGCAGGTGCTTAGTCACTAACTGCACGCGATGGAACACCAGCCTCCAGCTACTGCAGAATTGTTGGGTACAGGATGATCGCCAGCAGTCCATGGCAGGGCTTTCTCCTTTCCTACCTGGCAACAGGCTGTGAGGCAGTTTGTAGGAGCTGTCAGGCTGGGAAGGCTTGCTGGAGAGGCACGTGAGGTGCAGCAAGAAAATAGTAGGAGTTTTCTGCTGTGGCCTTGGGTGTCACCCTGGGACAGAGCACTGGCTTTGCTCTTGCTTCGGTGCTGAATCCTCACCCAACAGTGGTCACACCCATGATTTCAGGCATCAGTGGGGGAATCCTGCTGTACCAAGCACTGCCCACAATCGTTGGACTCCACCCAAATTACAGCCTGCTTGGATCTGTGGCTGTACGGGAAGAGAAAGGTGTTTCCCTGTCTTGATGACATAATTGGTGAGCACTGCAGCAGCCACAGAAACTCTTAGACCAAAGGATGATATCAGTAAAGAGTTGGAGTCTCTTAAAGGCTTTGATGGAGAGAAGAAAACCAGCTATAAATCACTGCCAAAAGTCTGAGCGAGTTTGCTGCAGCTGGCGGGAGCATGCAGGTGTGGGAGAGCACCCACTGAGCTCTGCAGACAAAGAACAGTTGTGTGCAGGCTGAAAAGCCACAGGTAGGGGTCTCAGCCTCAGGAACTCTTCTGAAATGTTCTCTGAGCTTTGCCAAGGCTAAGTCTCCTCCCTGTGTGCAGTGTCATCATGAAAGTGGGGTGCAAAAGGGAATGGAGACAGAGAGGGTGATGTAGGATGGGGGATGTGAGGAGAGGGGTGAGAAGTAATGCACTCCTGGAGGTGCAGGGTGCAAGCACCAGGCACCGGGGAACAGAGGGAAGGCATTTAGTGGAGAGACACCAGGTCCTGGAGATGTCCCTTGGTGTCTTGGTGTCCTTGTGTCCCAGCACTGGGAACAGTGATGTGGCTGGCATGAGGGTGGAGATGGTGTCACACTGGTGAGTTTGTTACAGCTCCACAGCTCTCTCATGTGCTCTCTCCATCTTTGGACACATGACGGGGATGCAAACAGAGGTGTCAGAGGTGGCTGTGCCCCCACCCAGGCCCTTCCCACACAGCCTGGATGCCCTCCATCTTAAAGGCAAATGGCAGGATCTATCCTTAGTGCCTGTGCAGACATGGCTTGGTCAGCTGCTCAGACCTACCAAACTTGTAGCATCCTTGGCCTTCTCCCAGCTCCAGACTGAGCTGCCTGCCAGGCTCAGGAAGGCAAAGGCAGTGCCGAGCTGTCCCAGTGAGCTCAGAGAGGGTGTCAGGGCAGAAGAGTGAGGCAGTGGGATGGAGAGCAGAATTCGGGGAAAGAAGGGATGCCCAGTGGGCTGGGACATGGCAGAGAATAGCCAGAGCATCTGAGGCAAGGTGAGTAGTTGTACACAGCTCCTAGCTGATACGTGTTGCTCTCCCTGTGTTGTACATATCTTCACACCCTTAAGCATTTTCAGTCCCCCTCCTTCCCTCACAAGGGGGATTGCTTTATTTTTGCTCTTTGGTGAAGGCTCATTTTCACAAAGCTCAATGTTTAAGCCCTCCACCTTGAGGTTGCAGTTGCCTCTGCCTCCTCACACCAGTTTGCAGCACGACCTCTGGGTGGCATCCAAAGGCTCGTGTGTGCGGCTGCCGCAGCCTTTCCTCCCGGTCTTGGGACATGAACGGAACAGTCTGGGATTGAGATGGACTTTTCTTACTTTGGGCAACTGAGAACACAAGCCTCTGTCAAGGCTGATAATTAATTAGACATGCTTAGAAGAGGATGCCAGTTCATGAACAAAAGTGAGAAAACTGAAACCTACATTTTAGCAGAGACGATGGAAAGGTTTCTTTTCAAGATTTTCAAATTCTTCTTGGAAGAGCTGGGGTAGATGTCTGCATGATTGCTAGCTTGTCTGATCAGTTTGATTAGCTGTTACAAGAATGACAGTTAAATCTCCCCATCTCACCAAAGTGAAGAAATTAAAATTCATTTCAATTGTACTGAAACCAACCCCCAAACTGCCATGATTATATATTTTTAAGCCATTTTATACACTTATCACCTCTTCTCACATCTCTGGCTGGGTGCCCAGGAAGGATGGCAGTAGAAACCTCTCTCCCTCTCTCTTCATGCATCCCTTGTTCTTGGAGCTGGGTGCAAAGATCGGCAGTGCTACCAGGCTTCCTTGTCCCATCCATATCTGGCATTTAACATCTACCAAAGGGTACTGCTTTCTTTTAAAAGAATTTTGTCTTTACAGACAGGCTTAGAGGATAATGCTAGGGAGGTATTTATTCGTCCCTCGCCCACTTCATTCCCTTGCACCTGTGTGAGGAGCTCTACCACTGTCGCAGCTGTAGCCTTGCTAATGCAGAAGCTGCCTAAATGGCTACATCAGTCCCTGGCTTTAGAATCTCAGCAGCTATATTTCTATTTGATCACCCCTGCATCTCTTTAGAAAGTGCATATATTAAAAACTTGGCTATTTGCTGATGGCAGAAGTCTCCTACCCTCACCACAAATGAAAGACAAGGGCATTTCTTTTCAAATACTTAAACCAGACAAACTGATCTCAAAGCCTGCCAGACCCTGTTTGGAAGAGGCATGCATCAGTGGCACATTTACACATTTAGCAAAATCAGCATCAGGAGTCCCAGGCATTTGGAGCCAGCACCCAACCCAGAGACTCACTGTGCCGAGCATTCCCATTGTGGGGACACTCACCCACTCGCTGGCTCCCATGGGGTCCCAATGGGGATGAACCCCAGCCCTGGGCGCCAGGTGGAGCTGCTGGAGGGACTGCCCTTGATGGGCTGGTGGGGTTGGGATGCCCCCAGCACTCACAGTGAGGCTGGTGAAGATCCAGCATGTTTTGGGGCTTGAATAGTGTGGAAGAGGAAGGTCCAATGGGAATATCTTCTGTCTAACCCATCTCCCTTGGTGCCGTTGCTTTTCCTTTGGTTTCCAGGAAATTCCCTTTCATCTTAACACAGCAATTTTGTCTATTGATTTTTTTTAAGGCCCATTCTACTCTTACCTTTGGTGATTAACCACAAGCATCATGAAGGCAGTCTTTCTGTCCATAATTCTCATCACCTTTCATAAATAATTCCATGTATCATGCTGAGGTGTCTGACTCCACACTGTACATCTCTGTGGCCAGGGTGGTTGCAGCTGCAGTGTGATGTGGGACTGGGGGAAGGGGTCATCACTTCCCAGCATCACTGACTGATGGCACTTATGCAGCTTCCTCCCTCTCCTGAGCCTGCTGAGCTGTGCAGCACACCATGCCAAATTACCCACCTTCAGCCTTTCTTGGCTTTTCAGCATCCGTACCTAAGCAGTGTCACCTTTTTGTCAGGGCCACCTCTGTTGGACAGGTTGGTGCCCCTGGTAAGATGTTGTGGGACTCACACAAGCTCCTTGGGTCTGAAGCTGTGGTGTAACTTGCTGTTTTCCTTGTCCCAGATTTCATCTTCCAGAAGGAGCTGTTTGCTGCAAGAGACACAGGTGAGCCAAGCAGACCATGGCACGTGCTTTGTGGGTTAGGCCCCTCTTGGGGAGTGCTTTGGGGAGGTCAGCAGGGCATGCCTGGGGCATGCCATAAACATGCTCTGGTCCCTGGAGCAGGGTGCTGGCTCCATTCCACGCTGTTTTGGCAGTGAGTGCTATATGTGCATCCCCCTGGGCTCTGCAGTCCTCTTCCCCCCAGCCCTTTGGCCTCTCTGTGTGCCTCTCTGGGGCATATGGGGTGGTGCTCCTGCTGGGGTATGGTTCCTGGCCCTGCCAAGAAGGGACCATCACACCCTGGCCAAAGGGCTGTCCTAGCCCCATTCCTGCTTCTCTCCCTGCAACTTGTGTGTCTCCTCTACTGCTAAATAGGGACATAAAAAGTGTCTCCAGAGGACACCTGGAGTGGCAGAGAGAAGTCCAGGAATGCCAGGAGATTTTTGAACACTAGTCAAGAACAGTGCTGGCCTGGGAAACTGAGGAAATGTTGCCAGGACAGGCTGGCAGGTCTGATATTCTCCCTTTCTGTCCTCGCTCTCCTTGCAGATCCCATGCACAACCTCTCTGCTCAGCCCTGGCAGGCAAAGATGGCCAACCTGACCTATGAGAACTTCACCCTGGGCAACCGCTCCGAGGTGGCCATGCAGCCTCCCACCAACTACAAGACAGTGGAGCTGGTTTTCATTGCCACTGTAACCGGCTCACTCAGCCTTGTCACCGTGGTGGGGAACATCCTCGTGATGCTCTCCATCAAAGTGAACCGCCAGCTCCAGACTGTCAACAACTACTTCCTCTTCAGCCTGGCCTGTGCGGATCTCATCATTGGGGTCTTCTCCATGAACCTATACACGGTCTACATCATCAAAGGCTACTGGCCACTGGGGGCTGTGGTGTGCGACCTGTGGCTGGCTCTGGACTATGTGGTGAGCAATGCCTCTGTCATGAACCTGCTCATCATCAGCTTTGACCGGTACTTCTGTGTCACCAAGCCCCTGACGTACCCAGCCAGGAGGACCACCAAGATGGCAGGGCTAATGATTGCGGCCGCATGGATACTGTCCTTCATTCTCTGGGCCCCTGCCATCTTGTTCTGGCAGTTCATTGTGGGCAAGAGGACAGTCCCTGAGAGGGAATGCTACATCCAGTTCCTCTCCAACCCAGCGGTCACCTTCGGCACGGCCATTGCTGCCTTCTACTTGCCCGTGGTCATCATGACGGTGCTGTACATCCACATCTCCCTGGCCAGCAGAAGCAGGGTGAGGAGACACAAGCCTGAAAGCAGGAAAGAGAGGAAAGCCAAGTCCCTCCGGTTCCTCAAGGGCCCCCTGGTGAAACAGAACAACAATAACTCTCCCAAGAGGGCTATGGAGGTGAAGGAGGAGGTGAGGAATGGGAAAATGGATGACCAGCCATCTGCACAGACAGAGGCCACTGGCCATCAGGAGGAGAAGGAGACATCCAATGAGTCCAGCACTGTCAGTATGACCCAGACCACAAAAGACAAGCCCACAGCAGAAATCTTGCCAGCAGGGCAAGGACAGAGTCCAGCCAACCCCCGGGTGAACCCAACTTCCAAGTGGTCCAAGATTAAGATTGTCACCAAGCAGACTGGGACTGAATGTGTCACAGCCATTGAGATTGTCCCAGCTAAGTCAGGAGCCTCTAACCACAACTCCCTGGCCAACAGCCGCCCAGTCAATGTTGCCAGGAAGTTTGCCAGCATTGCCAGGAGCCAAGTACGGAAGAAGCGCCAGATGGCTGCCCGAGAGAAGAAAGTCACCCGAACCATATTTGCCATCCTGCTGGCCTTCATACTCACATGGACACCCTACAATGTGATGGTCCTCATTAACACCTTCTGTGAGACCTGCGTGCCCGAAACAGTGTGGTCCATTGGCTACTGGCTCTGCTATGTCAACAGCACCATCAACCCAGCCTGCTATGCCCTCTGCAATGCCACTTTCAAGAAAACCTTCAAGCACCTTCTCATGTGCCAGTACAGGAACATTGGCACAGCCAGATAAACTGGCACTCAGGGACCACCACTTCAGTAACATGGAAACCCTTCCCTTTGCCTCCTTTGCCAGCGAGGGTTCCTCTGCTCCCCACTCACAACAGTGCAGACTGTGCAGTGATTGCAGATGATACCCTTCATCCATTGCTGACAAGGATCCAAGGCATCTCTGAGCTGCAGGTCCTTCCAGTCACCTGGGCCTGGGGACGAGCTTGAGGAGCCAGCAGGAAAGCCAGAGGCAAGAGGAGGAGATGTGGTCACCAGGAGCCTGTCCCAGCTCCATGCTCTTGAGATTGGCCAAATGGCATCAGTGTTTCTCCTAAGACTTGATGTACCTTTTTCCCAGGCTGACCATCTCCAAGGCGTCAGAGCTTGTCTGCATGCAGATGGGCTAATGCTGGATGCTTTCCATTGGCTTCTGAAGTGTTTATTACCCAAGAAATGAAAAGAAACCAGGGTCAAACGTTTGCTAGACATCTTGGACCAGGCTGGCTCAGGCATGCTAATGGGGAGTCCTGCTGGCCCAGCCAGGCCCCCTGTAAAGGCAGTCAAGGTTGCACCCTACCAGATGTGGCAAGCTGCTTCCTTTCCCATGAGAGTGCCATTGGACATCCTCACCCAAGGACCTGGGGCAGAATTTTTCCCTGGGCTCTGGCTCTGCTCTCCCCTTCATGCCCTTTTTGCCCTCAGACAGAAACTTACCGGAAAGACAAACAGACAAACCAAGCATTTCACTCCTGGGTGAGGAATGTGAAACCCAGTTGCCTCCAACAATGATGGGAACTAAAACTGCAAAGAAAAGCAGTGATGTGGTGCAGGACTTCGCTCCACAGCCCTGGGGGAATGGGGCCCTGAGAAGTGGGCAGCAGTGACAGTGAAAATAACTGTCCTCAGGAGGGACAGGGGGGACCTGGGGGTCTCAGAGGAAGGTGGGAAATGTGCAATGTGGCCAAGGCACCCTGTGTCTCATCTGGGCCACGAACAGGTCCTCGCATGGTGGGGTGGGAGGCTTGATGAGTGGCTCTGGAGACAGGAGAGAATGGCTGTAGCCTCCAGCCCCATTCCTGCCCTAGGTGCAGGGAGATGCTCCAGGGAGGCCGAAGGAGCCGGCTGCTGAGCTTTGTAAATGGATGTAATGCTGTCGTGGATGTTGTGGCAGAGCCCTCAGCATGTGGGCTTCAGCCAGCATCTCCTGCCTCCTCCCAGCCCACCCGTGTGTGCAACCCAGACCACCCTGGGGATGCTCCCCAGCTTCTCCCAAAGCCAGGTGCAAGCCTTGGTGGACACAGCCAAGTGCAGGCAAGGGATGGGACAGGGCCACTTTAGCACTGGCAAACTCCGTGTCCGTATGTCCTTCCCATCCTCATGCTAGGGTGCAACCTGGAGAAAGGCTGCCCCAACCCAGATGGGAACCCCTCCACCACTGCCTCGAGGGGTGCCCAAAATGCCTGGTGGGTTTCTGGGTATTTTTAAATGGTTACAACTGCAGCCCAACACACCCTAAGACAAATAAAGACCTTGGACCAGGAAACTAATGGCCATAGTGTGAGGAATGAATGAGTCATCACCTGAGTGGCTCCTTCCCAGCCTCACCCACTGGTGACATTTCCTGCAGCCCCTCCCTTCTGCCAAGATTGAGGAGGGGCAGCCTGAAGCATTGCTGCAAAGAGGCTGTGAGGTCTGATCCATGTGCTTTGTCCAGGACCATATGCATGTGGCACCCAGGCCAGCAGCACCAGCTCCACAGTAACTTCACTGCTGGTGCCAGTGGGGTCAGCAAAACTGGGGTTTGCTGGAGTTTCCAGCACAGCAGCACCTTGAGGGGACAACAGGTGGGTTCTGATACTTTTTTAAAAAAGATTTTTATTGGAAAAGAACAAAAAAAAAAATTTTTTTTCCAAAAGAAGAGAGAGCTCCCACCCAGCACTGCTGTTGGCATGGCAGTGGGGCTGCCATGCCAACACATGGTGGTGGGTTGTGTTTTCCTCAATTGCTGCAGGTAAGTCCTGCCCCAGCCAAAGGGATGCTGAAATAAACCCCCTGATCTGACAGCAGTCCTCGAGGGAGAAGCTTGAATGATGGGGTTACTCAGGCATTCAACATCCAGCCCTTCTCTCTGGCACTGGTACCTGGTGGAAGAGCAAGAAGGCTCCTGGGCTTGCCAAAGGATGCACTAAAGGCAATTCATTTGTGCTGGAGGGTGAAAAAACGTGTGTTCCATCCCAGGTCTCCCTGGATATTCACATCCCAGTGAACCCCAACACCAGCCGAGAGGAGGTGAGCAGGATGCACTGGCAGTGGCCATGGGGCAGCAAGGATGGAGGCAGCCTATCCTGCAGGGTGGGTGGGTTTGCTCTCGACAACACTAATTATTAAAAGAAGGCATCTCAGTGAAAGAGGAAGGCATGGAAAGGAGTAAGGAGAGAAGGAAGACTGTAGTGGGGGCCAGCTGCAGCCGGACATCCAGTCCTGAAGGCACCATGCTGAGGGGCTGATGAGGATGCTGGCTTCCGGCTCTAGTCCTTCCCCTTGCCCTTCTTTGCTGCATTCAAGAAGCACAGGAGACAAAAGTTAGTGCATCTGCTGGCAGCTCACGGTCCCCCAGACAGTGCTGTGGCAGAAACGTAGCTAGCATGGCTGGCTTGGCACAGCACAGTGGCTGCATCCCTGCAGGCAGCCTCCCACCGTGCCAAACCATGTTTTGCACCAGTCCCAGTGAGGAGAACATGGAATCCCCATTCCACCAAAGCTGGAAGTGGTTTGTGGGAGGACCAGGGTTTTTCCTAGCAGCACCTGCATCCCATCCAGCCAGCAGCTAGACCTCGCAGTGCAAAGGAAGGAGTGTCCTACATAATCCCCCACACCACCAGCAAAACTTAACCCCAAAAGGCCAAGGTACCTCTGAGAAACCCCTGCCCAGGGTCACAACAGGACCCTTCTGGGGACAGGAGTGGTGGGAACTGACCTTTGGACTTCGACTTGATCTTGGAGGAGCAGGGCTTGGTCACATAGACAATCTCCTCACATTGGGCATTGTACAGGGCTTTCTTCAGGACACCGGAGCGAGTCTTCAGGCCTGTCTGAGCACTACAGCCTCCCCAGCTCTCAAACTTGTACTTGCAGTCAGCTGGATGAAAAGGGAGAGGCATCAGAGCTGGCCAGGACCTGGCAGGACACTAGCCCTGGTCACCCAGTACACAGTGGTCCCCAGCCACCCCACCTTCATGTACCCACCTCCGAATTTCTTCTTCCAGTTGCAGGGGATCTTGCACTTGAGCTTCTTACTCTCATCTTTGCAAGTTCCCTCACGGTAGCCCAGGCCACAGTCCTTACTGTTGGGAACACAAGGTCCCCAGCGCCAGTCCTCACACTTGGAGCCATCCTTCTTTGCCTTTTCTGCAAGGAAAAGTGGAGTGGGTGCTCTCTGCAGGGACACAGGAGCATGCCCGACTCTGCCCTCCACTCCACTGGCCCCCTGCCCCAGCCTTCCCCTCACCTTTTTTGTTCTTGCCAGCCTCAGCGGTGGCAGCCACCAGGATCAGTGCCAGGAGGAGGAGGAGGCCCCGGACCTGCATCCTGCCTGTGGAAGAAGGAGAGGGTGAGGTGGGTTGGAGGTTGGGGTGCAATGTGGTGTCGAGGAGAGCATGGTGGGCTGTGGGCAGCCTGTGTGGGAGTAAGACTTGCAGCTGCCTCCATTGCACACACTCACCTACATGTGTGTGTACACCCCTGTACCTTGCTCGTTGCCACCCATTAGAATATGTTCATTAATGACAACAGGAAGGTTAATTGTGTACCTCAACAACTGCCTCCCACCTGGGAGCTGCTGGGCTGAGAGATTGCTCCCACCCCTGCAGCGCCCCCCATTGCCCTGCATGTGGTCGAAATGCTCTCCACGGGGACCCCTGCAGGCCACACAGCATCTCGGGAAAGCCCCACAGTTGGGTGCCAGTTGCCAGCCCTTACCCCCATATTTCTCTGTGGATCCTTTATCCATTACCCAGCAGGCTGCTGCTCCATACTGAAAAGCCTTGGGGCCAGGGGACACAGCTCCCATAGTACCTTACTCCAGTTCCAGAGGGTGCCAGGGAGAAAGAAAAAAGCCCAGTAAAAACAAACCTGCTGCCACAAGGGCTCTGAGAGTTAAATCAGTGGATTAAACACCAAAACAATCATCCACAGTGTGGGAGCTCATTGGAGGGATGGAGCAGGAGTGCTGAGTCCACTGCCCGTGCCACCCGTGCATGCAGGGGGTGTGCAGGTGTGCTTGCACCTGGGAGCAGGCTGGGGACAAGGGTGCATGCACATAAGGGTTCAGCTCTGGGGATTGTGCCCTGTCCCCCAGCCCCAGTGGTCTTGCACCATGTGATGACTTCCCTCTGGCTGACACCATGAGACTCCTTGGGATGTTGCTGCCAACACTGGGGTCCTGCATACTGCTCACAACTGGAGCAGGGGCACAGACGTACAGAGCCAGCGTTTCAAATCTGGAGACCCCCTCCCTGCTCCCCTAAAGCCTTTCAGGCTGCTACCTGTATCTGTATGGCAGCAGCCATCCAGAAGATGCATAGCACCTGCCCTGTCTCTGTGATGACTTCTGCAGGGCTGGGCTGTAGAGGACAGGCCCCAGAGGCCATCAATGCAGGGAAGAGCCCGGGGTCAGCGTTTGCTCCTTCCCCTAGGCTCCCCGGGCAGCATGCCAGAGAGAGCAGCATCCCGCATTATTCAGGCTCCAGTGCACTCACCTTTCATGCATCTGCCGCCAAGCTGCTGGCTTCACTCTGCATTGAACTGTCACAGGGAATTACATAGACCGACTGGCTGAGGGCACAGTCATGGGGGTGAGATCTGCCTTCCCCCTCACACAGCCCGGCTGGGAGTCATCCTGCCGAGCACAGCACTGCTCAGCTCTGTTCCCACCAATCTGCCTTCAAAGGGGACAAGAGATCAGCCCAGATGGGCTGGTTACAGATAACAAGGCTGGAGCTGAGCTGACTTATGGATGTGGCTGTCTGGCTTTCTGCAGCAGCTCTTATGGGGTAGCACCTCTGACATCCACATTATTCACAGCATCTCCCTGGTCTCAGGTGCTCTGTAAACTTCTCCCATCCTTTGCTGCAGAGCATTTCCTTGTGCTCCTTGCACCTACCCCCCAGCCCAGCGCCCTCTGCTCAAGCCCTTCTGACATGGCCTTTAAGCTCCCAGGTCAGACAGCCCCAGCTGCTGTGCTCACCCTTGACTCGCCTCCAGGCATGGACTCCATCTGCTCCCTATGGGTGCAGTGGGGCCCTGCTCATGTGTACACAGGGATGTGAGAAGGATGCCCTCTGAGGAGCAGATGAGCTACAGCCCCAGGGACCCCTGGATCTGCTCCCAGGCTCTGCCTGGCACACCACATTCCCCAGGCAAAGGTCTGCAAGGGACCTTCAGTCACGGCTCATCCTAAAGCATTCGTAAGGGAAAGGGAGTGAAGTTTTCCAACTGGTTTTCCAAACAGCCTGGCAAACAAGAGCTGTTCCTGGTTGGGCTGACAGCACCTTCAGGCTTGCTCACACAGCCCTGCTCCTCCTGCATCCCCGTGGGGCGCTGGCTTCTCTCCTCAGATGCTGGCTGGTTCTCAGAGAGCATTTGTCTCTCCCAAGAATGGGCTTGCATAAGCAGAACAGCCTGGATCCTGACCACATCATGGCAGTCCCTGTTCTCCCCTCCCCTCTCCTCTAGCTGCCCTGAGTTTTTGCAATCTAGGATCAGCTCTAAAAAAAAAAAAAAAAAAAAAAANNNNAAAAACCAACCAAACAAAAAAAACACAAAAAACCCAAAACAAAAAAAAAAAAACCAAAAAAATCACCTGGTGAAGCTGAAGCAGAACTCAAATACCCACCGTTGCAATGAGAAAACTTGGACCCCTCTCCGGACACCACTCAGTGCCAAGTAGTGCCACCGACTTCTCCTAATGCGGGCCGTGCATCCTCCCCAGTTCCTGATCCCTCACTGCTGTCCCCATGCACTCCTGGGAACGGGGGAGGCAGCTGGGCTGGCACCACCCCCCCAGCCCCTTTTCCAGCAGTGGGACCTCTCGGCTCTGCTCAAATTGCAGCTGGCTCTGGCAGTGGTGGGCGCAGGACTGCAGTCCTCCCTCTGCAAACTGAGCTGTTTCCCAGCGTCTGGGCAGGGAGCCCGGCACTCGAGGAGCCCAATGCTCGGGAAGCCCGTGGCTTGGAGTGCCAGGCACCCCGACATCAGGAAGTTCCCTGCAGCCAGGAAAGGGGAGGCTGAGCATGCCCCAGTGAGCCAAGGCATTAGCACGACCAGGAGGCTTTCCTAGAGGTGCTGAGGGAAGCAGAGCCAGGGGGTTGTGGGGCTTTCTGGCAGGCGGCCTCACCTTCCCCTCGCAGGGAGGACAAGATGCTCCAAGGGGAAGGGTTCTGCCCCTGCCCTGGGGGCAAAGAGGGGAGTAGGCAGCGCCCTTCCACACCTCTGCTGTCTGCTCCCTGCTCACGGTAGATGCTGTGCCGTGACCCCTGTATAGCTTCTTCTGCTCGCCCTCCGCAAAGGCGGGCGGTGGTCGAGCCCCGCTCCGGGGCAGCTCCCCGGACTCCGATCGGAGGATCTCCACCACCTGAGCCCTCCCCGAACCGGTGTGGGGTGCTTCCCCAGAGGAGTGGGTGGTAGGATACCAGGCCACTATCTCAACCCGTCTGCTCTCCAGGAGCCCTGACTCCCTACCAAACTCCATCGTCCTGTACCTCCAACCTCTTCCCTGGCTCCTCTCAGGAGAGCCCGCACAGGGGGGCCGTCGCCTCCGCCACCCCGTCCCCAATCGCCCTTTTCTGCATCTCCTCCCCAGCCTGGCAAAACCACTTCCCGCTGCGGGGAGCCCTCAGCCTGGATGACTGCCGCCTCTCCGGGGAGGTGAGGGGAGGTCGCGGCTCGCCTCGCCCGGGGCGCCCGTCGCCGTGGCGTCGGGCGGGCGGTGCCGCCGTGCACGGGAACCTGGGGTGGGGGCTCGACCTCGAGACCTGCGGGCCGGGGGGCCGCACTCACCTGCGGTGCGGAGCGGAGCGGAGCGGAGCTGCTGCCTTTGTGTGGCGGCCGCGTGCGGAGCCCCGCGCAGCGCACAGCGGCCCCTGACGTCAGGCTCGGCTGGCAGCAAAAAGGTGGGTTTTTAGCCCAAAACTTTTCGCAAGCTCCTCCTCTGTCCCCCGGCAGGCACAAAGGCAGGGCGGCGGAGGGGCGGCCCGGGGGCAGGCTGGTCTCTCGGCCGGCGGGGCCGGGGCAGCGCGGG
>VZTX01008782.1:0-15772 GCA_013400915.1 Pardalotus punctatus | reverse complement strand
GGGGCCGCTGCCCGCGCCCTGCGCCCCAGCCCGGCCCCGCCGCTCCGCCCTGCGCGCTCCTACAGGAAATGCTCTCTCGGCGCTGGAGGTGGGGCTGCTCCGCCGCCGGAGCCCGACTGTGGTCAAGGCTGGGGCGAGCGGCAGCCGCCTTCCCCAGCCGGGCGTAGCGCCGTGTGTCCGGCCAGACCCGCGGGGAGGGGACCCCTGTCAGGCCCCCCGCGCTGTCCCCCGCAATGGGGGAGCATCCCCTCTGCCGTGGGCCCCTGGACTCCCTGTGCCGTGGGAAGGCAGAGCCGGACCGTGGGGACTGCCACCAGCGAGAAGTGACCTTGGAGGGCAGCAGCATCACCAGGGCCCACGGGGGGACCTGGCTCTGCACCCCCAGAAGGTACCAGACCTGTCCCTGTCCCAGAGGGGACTTGGGGCAGTGTCACACAGCTGAGCCGTGTGTGCTCACACATATCTGCCCCACATCCCTCAGGGACCAGCTGGCGCCTCACCGCTGCCCCAGCCTGCCCACCAGGACGGCCAGGACATGGGGACACCAGCAGTGCTGTGATGCTTGTGAGGGACAGAAGCAAGAGCAGGCTGGAGGAGGGGACACTAACGCAAGAGCTGTTTCAGCAGTTTCCCCTGGGCTCCTCAGAAGGAAAAAGGGAACCAGTGACTGCATGTGCTCTGCCCACAGGAGCCATCTCTCTTCCCTGCACCCATCTGAGCCTGCAACAAACTCCTGCTGTGGGACGTGGGCAGGGACACACACACACACGGGGACTTTCCAGAGCCCGTGCCCAGCCCTGTGTCCATGTCACAGCTCAGCCTTTGCCCAGCCAGGGCACCACAACCCTGCCCAACACGGCCAGGTCCTCAGAGCAGGGAACGGTCCCTGCTCAGGAGAATGCCACCCACAGTGCCAAACCCGGCAGCACCCAAGCAGGGGCTGGGACACCACTCCACACCACAAGCTCATGTTTCCCAGGTGGGACAGGGAGGGTTAAGCTGTGTCTGCACCCAGCAGTCACAGGCCCCAGACGTGGTTACAGATGCCCCACCAGAAACCTCCTCCAGCCCTCTCAAAGGCAGTGACATCAGTTCTGCCTCTCTGGAGGAGAGCAATGGGCTGAACATGGTGCCCTGTGCCACCGGCCACACAAGCACAAGCCTGTGCCCCTCCCGAGGCTGGACACACACTGCTGGTGTCAGAGGCTGCTCTGCCAAGCCCCAGCACAAGCAGCACCAGATAAAGAGACGGAGGCAGAGCCGGCACCAGGCTCCAACACTTCCCAATCCTGTCACTGACAAACAAGACAACGTTGCTGCCTGCGCCCAGACCCCAGCAGCCCTCAGGGACGCCCCTCTGCCTGCATCTGCCCCCAGCCCTGCTCCCCGGAGCCATCCTCTGCTACCCCTGCTGGCCTCGGGGTCAGAGCCCAGCACTCACAGCCCGGCACCAGAGTGTCAGGGCTGGGGCTCGAAGGGCTGTGCTGGGGGACAGGGAGCCCTAAGCCCGAGTGGTTTAGAGCCAGCTCCGGGAGAGGGGTGTGACAGAGGGCAGCACCCTCCTGTGCCTCCCCTGGGGCGCTGGGTGCCGGGACGATGATGCTGCACAGGGCGACCCTGGGGAGGAAGCCACACCTCTCCCTCTTCTGCCTCAGCATCCGGGTCAGGAGCTTAACTCTTTCCACGACAAAAATAAAACTTCACTTTTCCCAGCCCGGGCAGCGGCAGCGCCGGGGGATCCCCCAGCCCGGGGCCCTGCGGTTCTTCCCCGCACCAACCCCGAGGGGCCAAGGCGCCTGCCTGGACCCCACCCCTCCCGGGCTTTACGGAAACTTTCATTCTGGAAAACCACTTTTTTCCCTTTGGATTCCGCCCCGCAGCTCTCGTGGCGTCCCTCATGTGTAACACCCCGGGAAAACCAAAGGGCTTTGCAAGGATGCTTTCGGAAGAGCAGGGGTTACATCTAAGTTGTCCAGAGCGAGAGGGGGCACCTTGTGTCCCCACCCCTGCTGGTGACTGGTCCCCGAGTGCCACTAGATGGAGCCGGCAGCCCGGCGGAGCCGCTGCGCCCTGTCCCCGAGGGCTCCCGGAGCTGGGGACCCCAGGAACACCCCGCTTCCAGCAAACCCGGCCGTGCTCCGGCCGCGGGACCCCCTCTCCAGCCGATCCATCCCCTCCCGCTCTGCCACCGGCACGGCACGGCCGGGCAGGGACACAGAGTGCCCCCAGGCATGGCACCCCGAGCTGCTGCTCCATTGCACCCAGAGTGCCACAGCCGGCAGAAACTGGGATGCCGGGCACAATCCCCCAGGTCACAGCAGCACCAGAGCACCCCGAACACCGCGGACACCCCAGCCGGACACCCAGAGCCCCGACCTCCCCCGGCCCCGGTGCCCAGCCCCGCGCCCCCAGCACCTACCCCTGTGCCAAGGCCATCGGTGGGCGTGGGGGAGACACCGTCCCCGCTCTCCTGGCCGCGGGCGCTGAGCTGGGGGGACATGGTGGGCGACTCATCGATGTAGGGCATGGTTTCCGAGCCCTCCGGCAGCGCCTTGGGCTCCTCGTTGCCCTCGGCGTCGTACTCGTCCGCACCATAGTTGAAGTCTGCCGGGGTAAGAGAGGGTGGCCGTGAGCACAGCAGGCAGCGGAGATGTCACCGTGTGGCACCACAGCCACCCAGCCCAGCCTGTGGTCACCCGCGGGCAGCTGACCCCGCGTCCCAGGGCCACTCAAGGACACACGTGCCTGCGCCCAGAGCCCAGCCCAGCCTCGCTGCCTGCTCAGCCAAGCAGGCAAGAAGACATCACACATCGCACCGAGCATCCCCGGCCCCGCAGGCATCCTCTGCTCGACACACTTCCCTATATTTGAATAATTAACGGAACCGAGAGGCCGACGGCCTCGTCTGCGCGGGGACAGCTGCTCTGCCAGACGCTCCAGCCCCATGCAAGTGGCTCTGCCCTGCCGGCCACCATCTCTGTGCCATCCCCGGGGAGAGATGAGATGAGCTGGGCTGGCAGCCACAGCCGCCGTCCTCCTCACTTCCCCATGCCCACACTCCTCGGAGCATGGGAATGAGTGCCAGGATGGACGCCTGGTCCACAGCGCGGAGGGCAGGGCCACCTCCCGGGCAGAAGGGCTCCACAGCAGCTCGACCCACGACGGGGGACCCACGGGGGCTGCGTTCCCCAGCGCAGGATGAGGCCCCCAGCCCCCCAGAACAGCACCTATTTTTGGGTGCCCCATGCTGACCCACGCAGCCCCATCACCCATGGCCTAGGGGAAGCCATTTCGGGGAGCCAGAGCCCCAAGAGGGAGGGAGAGGGGGGCTCCAGGGTCTGCAGTGGGTCCCTGGGGCGCAGCGGGGGACCGGGGTACATCCTAACCTGTTACCATGGGAACGGCAGCGGCTCGGTGGCGGCGGGAAGAGGTGGCTGCAGCAGCCCCGAGATGCTGACAAAGGGGAGGGGGAAGGGAGCCCGGCTGCGGCAGGGGCGGCCATGGGGTGCAGCCAGCACCCCCCACCACATGCCTGCAGCCAGGGCCCCTCAGAAGCTCCCAAAGAGGTGGGGGGCTCATCCAACACAACCCTGATCCCACACCAGCCCCTCACTTCCCTCCCATCCAGCAGCCCCGTGGATCCCTGGAAGCCACATCCCCACAGGCTTCCTGCGCACAGACAGTGGGGAGAGCCCAGCTGAGACCCCAGCTGATAACGTGGCCAAAACGGGGTGCACTGGGGTTGGAGCAGCCACCCCAGACCAAACCCCACACCGCTGCCACTTCACGTCCCCACGGCCCTGCCATCCTGGACAAGGACTCCCCTGGCTCCCACCAACACCACTCAGCACATTAATATTACATCCTGCTTCCTAGGGAAAGTGGATAAATCTTTAAATCAAAGAGTGCTGCGAAGCGCGCCCAGGCCAGGAGCCCTGCCAGTGCCAGTGGGAAGGATGGGAGGTCCCATCCTGCACCTGAGGGGTGTCAGAGGACACCTGTGACATGGGCCAGGTGCACCCCATCTCTGCCAGGACACCACAGCCCCTCTCAGACCTTACTTCTTTAGCAATTAGCTAATCACCATCCCCCAGAGGCTGTGGGCCACCCTCAGCAGGCCACCATAGCCCACATTCAACCCAGCACTGGATGGGCAGAGAAGGGGGGACCCATAACAGCCCCTGGTCCTCAGCTTCCAGGAAAACAGGATCCCTGGCTTTAACCTGTCCTGCCTCCTCGTGGTGGGATGTCCATTATCTCTCCTGTCTTTGACAGGTCCCAGCTGTGATGCTTCCAGCACCAACCAGGAGCATGGCAGCACAAAGCTCATTAGCAGTGGTGTCCCCCACGACGGCCACCCCCCTGGGACACCCACCCCACACAGATCCCCTGAGCCCCATCATGCAGGGACCATCCCCAGGCTGGGAATGTCCCAGACAAACCCAAACCTCTCACCCAAGCACCTTTTCCCATCAGGTGGGGTCTAAGGGGAGCCAAAGCAGCAGAGAGGGGCCAAAGCTGATGGTGCCCACCAGCTCAGAGGCCATCAGGCTCCACCGCCTTCCCTCCACCAAGGTCAAGGTCTGCAGCTCCAGGCTCAACCACAGGGACATGCAGAGTGGCACTGTCACCGTGGGAGTCCTGGGAACCCAGGTGGGGCCGCTCATTAGCCAGGTAATGAGGAACACAGCATTAATGAGGCAGCTGGGAACCCTGTGAGGTGACACCCGCAGCAGTGCAGGGAAGAAGTTGGCACGAAGAGGGAAGGGACTGGCCTGCAGGGATGCAGGAATGACCTGGCTCCTGCTGCTACCAGCTGGAGCAGATCTACATCCCAGTCCCAGAGCAGAGCTGGGGATGAGATCTACAGGCAGTGCCCCAACAGGCACCAAGGAGAGGGACCCTGTGCTGCCCACAGGAGGGAGGACAGAGCCGTGTCCCCACGGCTCCAGCTGTGCCACCCATGGCTGTGCAGTGTTTGTGGGGCTCTCATCTGGGGAGCCAGGGCAGAGGAACCTCCCCAGCACCCCCAGAAGCTGCTACAGGGAGGGAACCATGCACCACCACGCAGCCAAGACAAGCAAGAGACACTGACAGGCAAGGGGACACAGAGAGGTTGTCCCCTGTGTCTCCCTGCCTGTGGGGTGCTCGTGCCACCCAGGCAGCCCAAACCCAGCGCCTCCCTCCCTCCTCCCCCACAGCTGCATTGCCCCTGCAGCCTGTTCTGTGCCCGTGCCAAAACCCAGTGCTATTTTTGCTCCTGATTTTTAGCAGCAGTGAAAATCCTCCTGCTGCACCCCAGGCATGGAGACCGAGGGGATGGGAGGAAGCCTGGCCCAGGGGAGCCACTCTGGGGGGTAAGGACACCCTGACCTGAAACAGCCTCCTAGCCCTGAGCCTTCACACAGCCCTGGGCCCCTGAGCTGGATCCAAGCCCACACTGCACCAAGGGATGCTGGCACCCATGGGATGCTGGCACCCATCAGGGCAGAGGCCCTGTGAGCTGGCACATGGACCCAGCAGGGTGACAAGGCCAGGAACGCATCCCCACGAGTGATTATTTTCCCCAGGAAAATGTTTCTGCTTTGCCACATCTTCCCAGCTGACCCAGGCTAATGCCAGCACGATGGTCCCCAAGAGGGAGCTCAGCCAAGAGCAGCAGCTGGCTCCTGCCCAGCCCAGACAGAGGCAGCACAGTCACAGCAGCTCAGGGTGGCATTTCCAGCTGGACACGTGCTGTTCCCGGACACCCTGCTGGTGTGCTGGCACACCCCAACGCTCAGCCATTCCATCCCACTTCCAGAAGACAAACATCCACACAGAGCCCGTGAGATTTTGGGGAAATGCCTGGTGAAAATTCACCATGACAACACAGATGTGCGAGCTGGCCTCGGACCTGCCTCTGTGGGCCCCTGCGAGAGGGTGGCTCAACACAAACGGCATCTCCTCCACACCATCACTCCTTTGCCCAGGGTGATGAAGGCTGGACCCTGCCCTGCATCCCCCAAACCGTGGGCATGCCAAGCAGCCTCCCCCACACCTCAGGGATGGCAGCTGGAGCAGGATTTGGGATGGCAGAGCCATGGCTTTGCAGAGATGCCGTGGCTGGGAAGAATGGTGCAGAGGCTGGGGCTGGATGCGGCCCCTGGGCTCCAGCCCAAACACCTGCACAGCCACCCCCGACCCCAGGACTGCCACTGCTGGATGTGGCCTCCAGCTGTGGACACCAGAGACTTCGGGCTGGAAAACTTGGGAAGGGGTTCAGCCCTACACAACGCGCCTCTTGGCGGTCCCTGCTCCCCCTAGGACATGACAGATGCCAGGTCCATGCGTGGAGCATGCTCTGGAGCATCCCACCTTCCCACGCACCCGTGCCAAACATCGCTGCCCCTCCAGCACCAGGCTCCGAGCTCAACACTGCGCCCCAAACCCCCCCATCCCGGGCTGCCCACGCAGCTCAACGTTCCCCCAAAATAACAGGGATGCTGTGACCGAGCCCACTCATCCCCCGGCCACGTCCCTGGCTGCCGTAGCCACCACTGAGACAGCTGCCATGGGACCAGGAGCGGCACGGCGCCGGGGTTCATTCCTCCCTGCTGCCCGCCCGTGGGACGGGGGGATTCGCACCCCCAGGCTGCTGCAGGACGCCCCCGGCCCCGCCGGCTGCCAGCCCCCGGTACCGACACCGCGTTGCCACAGCACCGCCGGCACCGCGCCTGGAGCTCGCTGCGAAAATCACGGCTGAGGGAGGGAGAGGAGCCTTCCCATCGCCACGCAGGGACGGCAGTGGGACCCGGGGCAAAACGCATCCCTGTCCCCAAAGCCCCCTGCGGGCAGTGCCGGCTGTCAGCCTGCTCCAGCCTCAGCGAGCCCCACCGCGCTGGGGCCACCGCCATCGCCACCCACCCCGCTCCCGCAGCCCCCGGAGCAGGCACGGGTCCCCAGAGCCTGGGGGATGCCGGACCGATCCCGGCCAGCGCCGTGGGATGCCCAGGGAGGGGAGCACAACCCTCTGCCAGCATCGCCAGCCCCCTGCCCGGGCTCGGCTCAGCCCGGGACCCCCAGCCCAGGCTCCCCGGCACAGCATCCCTGCCCAGCGCGACGCAGCGTTACACAACAGGTAGGGGGGACCCGGCCCCTCGCCCCCCTCGCCCCCCCGCCAGCCCGGGCCACGTACTGCTGTAGAGGGTGTCGATCCAGGAGAGGCGAGGCAGGCCGCGGTGGCTCAGCGGCTCCATGCTCGGAGGGCTGTGCCGGCGCTCAGCCCGCTCTCATCTCACAACAAAGGCGGCGGGCGAGGGCGGGAGGCGGGGGCCGCGGGCCCAGGCGGGGGCTGGATGGCAGAGCCGGACACGGCCGCCTGCCCGGGCACACGGCCGCGCTTCTGCCAAGGGTGCCCGGGGAAGGAGGTGCCGCCTGGCAATGGCAGCACGTCCCGCCTCCCGCCCCTGCCTCGCCGGGGGGAGCCGAGCTCAGCGTCCCCCCGCACGCAGCCACGCCGACCCTCCGCAGGGGTCTGGGGACCGGCGAGGAGGAGGACGAGGACGAGGAGGGGATGGTGGTGGCACAGCAGCCCATGGGGCTGCGCCCCAGGCCACCACAAGGAGAGCGGGGGGAAAGGGGAGCTGGCTCCATCACCCCTTCCACCACAGTCTCATCTCCTGGGGATGCCGTGCCCACTCCACAGTAAAACCTCTGCAGCCCCTCGAGCCACTGAAGGACACTGGCTCTTTCCAGCCCTGCTCCCCCTGGTTCTGGGAACCAGGCCCTGCAGAGGCCGGGAGCAGCCCTGCCCCATACAAGTGGGGCCGGCAGAGCGGGACGTGGGCAGGCAGGGGTTAAACCGCCCTCCCCAGCTGCGTGTAGCCAAAGGAAATACGAAGTGCCAGAGTCATCAACCCCAATATGTCAGGGCGCCAGCCAAGCGTTCAAGTGCAGAGACTGCCCTGGTTCAGAATGTGCCGGCACCGCTGCCCCGTCCCGGCAGTGCGGGCAGCAGCCCTGGCAGTGCCCTCAGCCGCATCCTGCCCGCGGGGTCAGGGAGCGAGAAGGGCCTGGACCGGGCACCGGGGCCAGATGGAAGCTGGGCAGGAGGGATAATGCTCTGTCGGGCACACGGGGAAGGTAGAGCCATCGGAGCGTGAAGTGCCAGGACGCGGGTGGGAGACCTGAGGAGACCCTGCCAGGGCGCTGCCATCACCTGATTCCTGCTCCCAGGGATGCCCACGACAGGCTCGGATGCAGCATTTTGGGGGAGTGCAGCAATGCCAGTGCTGTGGTTCAGCATGGCTGGAGCACAGGGAGCCATTGGCACCTGGCATCGAGGATGAGGAGCCACTGGTGCCCCTGGCACAGCCCTGCCCGCCAAGGACCCACATCCCCAGCCCCCTGCACCCACGGGCTGAGTCACCAGAGCTGAGTCAGTGGCACAGAGTGCAGCCCTACAGCTGCCATTTCCCACCCTTCCCCTGCCCCGCTCCCCGGTGGGGTTATGGGGAACCAACACTCCCCTTGCCCCAAGACATCAGCACAGGCAGTGCCAGCCCTGCCCAAGGGCGGCCACGATGTGACAATCTTTGCCGCTGTCCATCCCTCACCAACTCCCCCATTCACTCCTGCTTTAGCTGAGCATGACAAAACGAGGGTTTTGTCCCTTAAAGCTTCTGACCGAGAGTTTCCTCCACACACCACAGCAAACCCCGCACCCCTGTACGCCCCCAGCCCCTCAGAGCACGAGGCCCTGCCAGGAAGGTGACAGTGGTTCGCCTGAGAGCATCAGCCTTGCTCTCAGGAAACCACACTTGCCTGATGCCTTGGGGAGCCCTGCACCAGCAGCAGCACCAGCACAAGATGTAGCTGCTCCTCCTCACTGCGATGGCTGCAGAGCCATGGGGGCAGCAGGCAGCTGCTTTTCCATGCACAGCTCCCTGCACTCAAGCAGAGGCTTTTCCACATGCTTCCCCCAGCCAGACACACTTCCTGGCCACTCCCGCCCTCGGCACCAGCCTCTCCATGCCTGCTTTGCACATCCACCTCTTTATCCAGCACGGGGCACGAACTGAGCACTTGGATGAGCTGCCAGACCTCCTGGAGCCCTCTGCCAGCCGGTCACCCCCAGCCTGACACCACACAGCAGGTCCTGGCAGTGCTCTGGCCAGGAACACCAGGCAGCAGAGTGCCCCACAGCTGGGTGAGTGTCCCTGGAAGCCCAAACCGGGGCCTGCAGCCCCACCCCAGGCAGGTGCCCTCGCACAGCCCACACCGACCAGCCCCAGCAAACCGCTGGGCCGTATTTTTAGTTTGGTTTTTCACCTTTGCAAAAACAACAACAACAACAACAACAAAACCTCAAGACCTGCAAAGCAGCTGAACCTTCCTCCTCTCCCCATGGCTGGGGGGAGCACCCACCCACACCCTGGCACCCATCAGTCCTCGGTGACAGAGACCAGTCCTGGGTGAGGAGATGCTGCCAACCATGTTCTCAACCCCCACCAACCGCCCCCAGCTCCAGCTGGGAGCATCCCTGCGGCAAGAGCCGAAAGCTGAGTTCCACGGTTCCTCCCCAGCACCAGCCAGCCCTGCACAGCCTGCCTGGTGTCTGGCTGTCTGCCTGGCATCTGCCCAGCCCCTGCCCGCCAGCCCACGCATCGCTATTTCTGGGCTCTTGTGCAAGAGTCCTCCAGTCGCAGCCACAGGAGCTGCAGGAGCCCCAGCGCTCGCCCAGGGCTGGGCAGGGGCTGCTGGTGGGCACCCAAGGCTGGTGGTGGGCATCACCAAGGGCTGGTGGTGGGCATCACCAAGGGCTGGCAGCCACCAGCTCCAGAGGCACCTGCACCTCCAGCACTGGGGGTGTTTTCCCACGGGAAGAGAGCGAGGTTGGGGAGCACCATGCAAGCGGCTAAAGATGCTAAGGACTAAAAGAGCAGCCAGCGCGCTTTGGTTTGGGAGAGGGGAAGCCTCTGTGCCCTTGAAGCCGTGGCAGGAACGCAGCCAGGGCTGCAGAGCCTGGGGCTGAGGTGGGAGATGCCAGAGGAGAGCCTGGCTTTCCCAGCTCCTCCAATGCCTGCTCTGCCAGGCTCTCCAGGAGGTCCAGGCTCTCCCTGAGAGCAGCAGCTCTCCCCTTGCCAGAGGTTGCAGAGAGGGACGAGAGGAATAAATGAAAATGTTTCCAGCCTCCCCGCCAAGGAGCACAGCAGGTCCTCAGTCCAGCCCTAAATTTCTCTCCCAGGATCACCTCCCTGTGGAATGGAAACCCTGAGGTCCGTGCTGAGCTGCACTCTCTGGGGCACGGCTGAGAGGCGCCTGAAGCACAGGGCAGTCACTTGGAGCATCCTGCCCTCGGGGCAGTGCCAGGCAGGGTGCCAGAGTGGGCAGGAGGACAGTGACCCAGCCACAGCAGCACCAGATGGAGAAGGAATGAAAGGTGGTGACTGGTCAGAAAAAGGCTTTCACTGCAGGGGAAGGCCCGGACCAGCTATTGCACCGTGATTCTCTTCCAAGAGGGAGGTGGCCATGGCTGTATCTGCCACAGCCCCCAGCTGCCCCTCTCCCTCCCAGCCCTGGTGCTGAGGCGGCTGGGCCAGCTTTGCTTCCCAGCACCGGAGCTGCGGAGTGGAAGGAGGAGGTGTTGGTTCGCAGCCTCGGAACAAAAACCGCCCATGGAACAAAAACTGTCCGTGGCAGAAAGCCCTGTCCCGGCACAAAGGTCTCCCTATCTGCCAGATCTTCAAACAATCCCTGAACTTTACAGCTGGGACTTATCTGGAGGCAGATCTGCAGGAATCCTCTGGGATTCTGCAGAGGCTGGCCAGGCTCCGCTCTGGCTACCGCCAAGGGAGCCAAGAAGTGCTGCTGCTACTGATCTACGTATGCCAATTATCCTGATTAGCAAACACTGATAAAGTAATTTGGGGTGGGGAAGCCAAGCCTGCTTGAAGATGTCCCTTGAGGACGGGCTGAGTTCTGTGTGTTCCCTCGGGCTGGCTCCCTGCCCCTGCTCCAGGTGACCTCAGCGGGAGGAAAAACCCAGCAATGCCACGAACCAAGGGGGCACAGGTGCCGTTTCCTGGGATGGATGGACACTTACAGAGCTGCCCTGGCTAACCCAGCTCCTCTCTCTGACCCGAGGGGATATGAATTCCCTGCCAGCCCAGAGGAAAGCTTCTCCCTGTGATCACTGCTGCAGACAGCATCCAGCAGAAGACAGAGCAGAGCCATCCGCTGGGATCCCAGGCGGCGGCAGGGCTGGGCAGGAGGGGAGGAGGAACCCCGGGAACAAAGGGCCCCGCTGCACAGAAGTGTCTTCCCAAGGAAATAGAAACAAAACAAACCCCAAGCAGATTTCAATAGACTTACGATGCAAATGTATTCAGGCCCCGCAGGGCACTTCTGGCTCTATCCAGCCACTCTAATGAGGGTTTCTTGCCTGCCCTGCTGCTGCCATTGCTTCTACCTGGGGCTACTGATCACCCACAACCGGCCACTGCGCACTGAGCCTGGGGCCACCTCCCTGCCGAAATGCTCAAGTGCTCGGCCCCAAGCTTTAAACATCAACTCTTCTACGCAAAGGCTTTTTAGCCTCATATACTTTGCATTTATTTATGATCTTCTCTAACAGTGACAACCTGTCCCAGAGTTAACCCTGCAGTCTCTGAGCCCATCCCTGCAGCACCACACTCCGAGGAAGCAGCCCCACGTCACAGAGGGACTGCTGTCACGATGCCATCAGGGGGGTTTGTGGGGAGAAACCACCTCCCAAAAAGCTGTCGGGCCCCGGAGCAGATGGAGACAGTTCAAAGGTCCCCAGCAGGCGCACGCACACACACACGCTGCGGTTTTGTCCTCGCCTGAGCAGTTAAAATGAAACGCTGGGACTCTGCCTGGGCTGCCCTGGCCCGAGGAGAAACTTCCAGCCCCTTCAGAGCCAAACGAGCACTTTCTAACAAGGGGGAAATATGAAAAATACGTAAAAATTAAAAAAATAAGTATGAGGACACAGAGGTGGCAGGTGGGCTCTGGGGAGACACAATTCCCCCCACTGCACCTCCCTGCTTTGGCACCAAGATCCCGAGCTGGTGCTAAAGGAGGGGAGATGGATGCACAGTCCATGCAACATTCCACCTTCCTCGGGCTGTGGAATCACCATTCCCTCACTTCCTGCACACCCTGACGTACCCCAGGCAGAAAGAGATGCACCAGGGACAAACTCTGGACTTTGCTCACTATTCTCCATTCTCCTTTTGCTGAAGTTTTAGGGAATATTCCAAGAAAGGGACGAGGGTCCGAGGATGGCTTGGAACAGAAGGACAGAGCTTCCCCACCACCTCCATTGCTGCAGGGAGTTTTTCTGGGACAGACAGAAAAACTTTTGCAGTATCAGCAGCAGTACAAGCTGAAAGCAGGGATGGAGCAGAAAGAAGCCCTGCCTTCACCCAAATCATGCCAGGAGCCCTCAGCATGGCACCCACGGCAATCCAGCCCCCATCTGGGCATGCAGGGACGAGGTGGCCAATGCCCCAGGAACTCCAGATGCCCCAGGGCCCCTTCCCCATCTCAGCCCTCTGGTGCACGCCCTGACACCGCCACCCTTCTGTGCTCACCGCCCTCCGAGGCAGGACCTGGCTGCTGCCGGCATCTCCTTTCCCATTTCCCAGTACCAGTGCAGGCAGTGCAGCGGAGCGAGGAGAAGAGCCCACGTGACTCCAGAATCGTTCCTTGAGAGAAACTGTAATTCCAGCTAAACAGAGGGCTGGGGATTCACTTACAGCACATCTCGCAGCCGCAGCATCCTGCCGTAACCAGATCCACCAGCCCACGCCATCATGGACTATTCCAGCGCTCCCCACTCCAGAGCTCACATTTCTGGGGTGTAGGGCACTGCACAGGGTGGGTCAGGGGCTCCCAAATCCCACAGCCTTCCAGAGGAGCTTCAGCTCCACGGCAAAGCCCAGCCTCTTTCTCCACATCCCAAGGACAAAGCGAGGGAGCCCAGCACCGAGCGAGTTCCACCTCTGCGCTACCTGGCTGCCGGGCACAAAGCATCTCCGCCGAGCATCACTGCATCCTCCTCTCGGCCACCAGCACCACCTCCCGCTCGGCTCACCCTCTCCTGGCTGCTACCAACCCCCAGCCCTTCATCCCTTCCGCTGCAAACGGGAGGAGATGGCAGCGGCACCCAGCCCGAGCAGCGCTGCGCCCCGGCACAGCCCGGCACGGCGCATACTCAGCTGCGAGGCCAGCTGCGTGTTTAGCCACAGGGACAGGTGACGGCCAAGATGAAGGGAATTTCAGTCCTCTCCACGCTTCGATTTTAGCCATCTGCTCGCTGACGCTCAGATTTTGTTGGTCCCGGGTGAGCTGGCACAGGCGTTATCTCAGATGCCAGGATCATGTATCTGGCTGTCACACGCGCTGCTCTCATGCAATAGCCACAGACAGGGGCATCTTGCAGATTTCCTCGCTTTAAATCAGATTAATCACAAGCTACTTAAAGGAAAACACTGCATTTCCCTGGTAATTCCCATAAAGACCATATTCAACACTCCTTCACTTGCTGTCCAGAGAGGGCTTCCATAGCTTGTGGTTTTACAGCTGGGGACTGACTGCGTTCAGCCACAGCCACAGCACCACTAAGCTCCAAAATTCACGTTAAAACACTGAGGGAGCCAGGCAGAGCAGCACTAACCAGGTTACACACCACCAGAGTGCTGGCAGGAAAAGCAAACAAGCACCACAATCAGGAATTTTCAATTAGATCTGAAACACAGAGAAGTGAGAAAAAAACAACAGGAGCACCAGGTTAACCAACTGTCCGTGAAAGGGGGATCCAGGCAATGACCGCACATGTCTTACTGCACTCCCAAATTCTGCTTTTAAATGTCAGCACACTCAGTGCACACAGGGGCCCTTAGAACACCCAACAAAGAAAAGTGCTGATGCCTGGGAAAGGCTCAGGACAGGCTCAGGACAAGGCAGAGCCCAGCCGTGTCACGGGGCACGGAGCCAGGCACTCAGCAGAGGGGATGCTTCCTCCTCTGATGCGTGCTGGAGCTGCTGACCCCGAGGAAGACCCATTTAGAGGAAGAGGAGGAGGAGGAAGAGGAGGAGGAGGAGGAAGAGGCCACATTTAACCACAGCAGATGCAACTTTGGACTTCAAAGTCTTGCCAAAAGACTCACCCCCACCAGCTGCAAAGGTCTCAAAGGGTGGTGCAGGGCTGGACCCCTCCAAGTTACAAAGCCAGAACCTTCAGAGTCTTGTGTTGTGCTTCAGGGAAGCCCCTTTAACAGCATTCCCCAGCCTGAGAGCAGCCTTGCACCATCCCGGCTTTGGAAATATCCAGGAGCATAACCCAGGTATAAATAAAGCACAGGTGTAAATCAGAAGGATTTGCGCTTGGTCACTCCAATGCACTTGAGCCACTTCAGGCACCGAGCAGCTCCCCAAGAACTGCAGCCTGTGCCTGCTGATGGGAGCTGGAGAGGAGCTTGGAGAGGCCCTTTGAAGGCAGCATTCCAAATGTCCTTGGTCCTGGCTGCAGAGCTGGGCACAGGCTCCCCTTGGTCACTCCACGCTCACACGTGCAGCCCAGCACGGCACGGCGACAACACCGAGAGCAGCCGTGTACTTTGGACATTTCACCTCCAGACAGCTCAGGAAGGTGAAGTGGAAAGCGAGCTGTGCTCCAGCACTGCAGACTAATGCAATAAATATAAATGAACTAAATATTAAGCATAATTTGACATCAGAGCACTTGCTCTCCAGGCAATCTTAAACCAGCACGATACAGCCTCGGGGGAAAACCACCACCCCAAACAATCAAGAACAAAATTAACTCAAGTCAGCTGCAGAATTAGCAGCATTAAAAGTGACATTCCCTAGCTGCCAGGACTGTGTTTGAACCGGGTTTAATGCTGATGCAATAACAACTTCCAGGCCGCTGGAAGTAGGACAGTGTGACGGCTGACAGCGCTGGCTGGCTGTGCCTTCAGTGCCACCAAACAGCCAGGCACTTGCAAAATAACACTGTCCTCAATCCACCTAGAAAAACGCCCCGGGACATGTCACCACCCCGGCATGCTTCTGCTTTAGCGCCTCCAGGACTTCCCCACAGGAGGTCACAGGGTGTCACCTGAGCAGAGGTGTTCCCTTGAGCCAGGTCACGCCGGGAGGAAGTGACTCCTCAGCGGTGTGCCAGCCCCAGGGGTGGCTCGTGGGCCACTGGCACATCACCAAGAGCCAGCTCAGGGCACTGGCCAGCCACCCTCCCTCCTCGCACACCCAGGGATGGGGCCTTGGCACGGGATGTCCTTGAAAGTGGGACAGGGAGGAGAGAGGGGCTTGGGGTGACTTTAGCGGTGGGACAGGGACAGCACAAGGGTGGCATTAGCTGCTTGATGGGACGGCAAAAGGAGTTGGGGCATCCTTTACTATGTGACAGCACGGGCTCCTCCTGGCTGCGTGACGGGGACACCCTGGGGGTCCCACGGCGAGTCACAGCACGGGGTGCACCAACAGTGTAGCAGGGATGGCACAGGGGCTCGGGATCGCCTCTCCCCGTGGCACGGCACGGAGGCGCAGGGCTGGGGACGCCCTCGGCCGTGCAGCGGCACATTCGCCCTTGACCGTGCGGCGGGGACGGCGCAGGGGCCGGGGACACCCTCGTCCCCTGGGGCGCGGGGCGGGGACGGCTCCCCCTCACCCACCTGCCGAGGAAGCGTCCTCCGCGTCGGAGCTGCCGGCGCTGCCGCCCTCCGGGGAGCTGCCGGCGGGG
>VZTX01008773.1:0-13170 GCA_013400915.1 Pardalotus punctatus | reverse complement strand
AGTTTCTAATTTGATGTCTGCAATCAACTACAAGCATAAATTTCCCCCAGCAGTATTTGATTTTCCATACATCCACTATTTTGCCGGGTAATTGAGAACCAAAATTTCATCCCCAACAGTGTTTTGATGAAGGCAGCCTGGCTGATTTCTTTAATTAGTGACAATCATGCAGCATTAAATTTAAAAATGTACAAACAGCAAAGACTGTGGGACTCCTCTTGAGCCAGCGGCATCTTTGATGATTCCAGATGTGGAAGTTTCTTTGGCTCAGCAGTGAATTGAGGTTTTGGCTCAGTCCTGTCCCCTCTTTTGCAGGGGACATCCAGTGCTGGAAGGGACCTGGGCACGTCCCCAACCCCTGCCCAGGGCACCTCATTCCTGCTGAGCCACCTCCGAGGGAGGGGCTGGAGAGCCTGAACATCACCAGGAGCATCCAAACCAGGCCTAAAACTCCTTCCCTTCCATGAGAACCAAAGCAAATATTTTCAAAGTTAGTTATTCTTCCCAAGAGATTAATTGCCAGCCAGAAAAAGCGACTTTAAAGCTGTTTCTATTGCCAATGTGAAGAGCTCTGTTCGTGTGGATATTGTGATGACACCTTAATGGGCTCTTGCTCATTCCTGGGATCTGTGGGACTCGGAACACTCTGCTCTTCACATCCCAATTTAGGGGAATTAGTCCTTAATTTGCCTCCATAAATGATGTTTTTTCCTTTGGGGTTGCGCAATTTTGGATGCGATCTTCCACAAGAGAGGAGGCAGGGGCCTTGTTCAGCAGCTTCCTAGGAGGGGAAAGGAGCCCTGGATGGGTTTGGAAAACCAAACCAGCTGCTCTCAGCAGTGATGTGGGCACAGACCACAGCAACAGCTACCACTGCTCCCTTCCATCCTGGTGGGAACAGCCAGCCCACCTCCTCCAAATCCCTGCTGAGTTCTGGTCACTCCCTTTCTCCCTTTTCTTTGGAAAAAATGGCCCAATCCTGACCATCCCTCAATTTGGGCAGCTGATATCCAGCCCTGCCTGTGCTGGAAGTTTGATTTTTTGCATTGTGGGAGGGTGTGTTGGTGTTGAACCTCTTTCTATTCCTTCATCAGCATTCAATTCATTTAAAAAATAAATAAAAATCCCTACGAGCCACAATGTGCTGTTTAATCAGCAGAGAGCTGGTTAGCAAAGGAAAACGGATGGCTGAGCCTGGTGCAAAATTCTTGGAAACAATTCCGGGATTGCACTGGAAGGAAAATACCCCAGGGCAGATCTGCTCAGAGGGGGGATGAAATTCAGCTTCTGCTCAATTATCTGAAAAAATGAGGACTGTCTGGGTGGGTAGTCCAAAGAACAGTCAGAGAGGAGCTATAAATAAAGGTAGGAGCCACCTTTCCCGCTGGAAGCTGCTTTCCCTTGGAAGCATTTTGTGATAAGCAGTGAGACTGAGAGATAAGGGCTCTGAGTGTGCCAGAGAATAACTCACCCTCACTCCAGCCTTGAACCCTCATTCCATCCCTGAATGCTTTCATCTCCCAGCTCTGCTCATGGCCCAGGATAACAAAATCCCGAAGGGTCCAGGGGCACATTTCAAGCCCAGGGGCTGGAGGGAAAGGGCCCAGCCCCAGATCTGCGGTGCATCCGTGGACAGCAGCTCCTCGTGTACATGGAAATCTGTAGTTGCATTGTTTTAGGATTTTCCTTTCTCTCTCATGGAGAATACAGATAAACTGTACTTTCTTAATCTCTGTGTTTTGTGTTAGAGGTGTACAAGCCATAACCAATAGGTCTTTGGGGGTGGATTGTCTTTGGCCAATAGACACTTGTTTATTACTGTGTATAAAAAGAACTTCTTATAAATAAAACCTTCTTCTTGGCCATCTTGAAGCCTGTCTGCCTGACCTCTCTACCTGCTTCCACAAATCCCACCAACAACAGAAAAGCAGAAATCGTGTCTGCAGGCAAAACCTCTGCACCTCTGGCACCTCTGGCCAGTTTGTTTGGCTTCAGGGAGTCCTGGGACAGCCCAGGGATGCACATGGAGAACCTCGGACATTGAATTCACCCTCAGCAGACACTGGTGATAATATCAGGAGGCTCTACTGGTGGTAGGAACCACTGGAAATTTAGGAAACTGTTGCCAAATTGACTTTTGGGCCCGTTCATCATCATCATCCCTTCCACAGAGGGGTCTGAACATGGGCAGAGATGAGTCTGGGATGAGAGGCCAGGACTGGGGATGGTTTGGCAGAGCTCTGAAGGAGGATTTTGCACAGATGTTGCCACTGCAGCCAGAATTCAGCATGTTCAGCTCTCTCCTACATCCCTGGCATTTTGTAGAGCAAAGAAATTGGTGCCAAACTCACGGTGGCTCCTTTGGATGCTCAGGGAGAGCCAAGGGAAAGCAACCACTCACAAAATTCCTTCATGAGGATCTTTCCTCTGGGCTGGGAGGGGAAATTGAGAAAAGCTTTGTGGGATGGGGCTGCCAGAACAAGCTGCATCACCAGCTCCATTTTCCCTGGAAGAAGGGGCAGCTGTTAATTTATTTATGTCTCTGCTCCATGAGCAGGATTAGGGAAAAGCCTGGAAACAGTGGGACAAAGTGCCCGTGCACATGGTGATGTACACAGAGATGGAGGATTTATGTTTGAAGCAGTGGAGGAATTCCAAACATGTTTTCGTATTCTGCATCCTGCCTTTCATGCCTTCAGCAGTAGGAAAAACGTTGTCTTTACATTTCTGCCTGGAAAAACAATTAGGAATGTTAATTGAGCTGCCCAGGAGGTGGAACAGGGGCTGGCCAGGAAGGAATTTCTTTGCTCGTAAACAGGAAGACTCAACCTTTCCCGCCATTCTCTGTGAAGGTGTCGGGAGGGTTTCAAGGAGCTGGAAAATGGGACTTCAGTGGGAAAAGCAGCAGAAGGAAGAAATGAAAAAAGGGAACAGAGCAAAGGCACCATCCAGGAGCAATCTGCGCTCCCCTCCTGCAGAGGGGAAAATCCATGGGAAGGGTGGAGCACCTCATCCACTCTTTGGAAGTTCTCCAGGATTTTCCTGGAATCTAATGAGCCCTGTGAGAGGTGGGGGAGCACCCAACACCCCCTGCCCTCCCTAAATTACAGTTTTCATGGGCAGAAATCTGAGTTATACCCGGAACTCTGTGCCCTACTCAGCTCCAATGTTATGGACTCATGGGGATCCCATGGAAGGGATCTTTGGGGAGGAAACCCTTCTTTGCTCAGGTTAAAACTCCAGAGTTTCTCCTCAGATTTTGACATGATTGTTAAATCTTGAGCATTTTGTTCAGAAACATTGCTTTTATGGTAAAAAAGGGCACAGATTTTCCTGATTTCAGGTCTCCATTTCCATCCCTCTGCTGAGTGCAGCACAATGAAGGACACTGGGAATGTGAACTCTATCCCTGCAGGCTCTGAAAGAACCTGAGTTAGGGCTATTTGTTTTAATTTTTTTAGTTTTTAATTAAGTTTTCTAAATCAATATTTTAAAATTTTTTAGTGAAGATTTTTTTCTTTGTTTCTCTGCAGAATTTGTGTAACCTGACCCACAATTTTCCCTGCCAACAATTCCCAGTGGAAATACAGACATCAAATAGGAGCTCTGGTTATCTCTGGGTAACTTGTGTGCAAAACCAAAAGGTGAAGTTGAAAGATTTGGGTCTCTTCATTTCAGGTCACTTACCCTTGGCTCTTCCCAGGACACAGGGAACTGGGGCAGGGCAATTGGATAACACCAAGAGAGTCATTTTGCCTCCCCTTCCTTCACTATTCCCATCTGGAAAAGGGGGAAGAGAAATATTAACTTCTCCTTGAGGGGTTGGGATAATGAGCTGGCTGCAGAAAGCTGCCGGATCCCAAGCTGGGATTGGGAAAATGAGCTGGCAGTGGCTGGATATTATTACATCCACGTGTTATTATTTAATATTGGATAAACAAAGTCATTTCCTAAGGGTCTTTAGGATAACATTGCCTTTTATGAGTGTTAATTGACTTTTCTGTGAGGCGCCCAATTTGTGCCTGGATCCCTTCATTAAAACCGTAACCGCACGGCCTAAACCTTCAGCCAAGATTTCAAAACTCAAGTTTCCGTTCTGTCCCGCTTGCCAGAAGCGGTGTTTTGTCCCTTTTTGTAGCGATTGAGCGTCCATCCCTCTTCCTCCCTCCTGGCAGTGCCAGCCGCCGGCAGAGCGGTGACGTCCGCGATGTTCTGGGAAGCAGCTCTGCCCTCCCGCCCCTGCCAAACAGGAATCGCTCCCGAGGTGTCCCAGGGACCTGAATCTCCAGGAGCGGAGGGTGCTGTGCCACAACAGAGGTTTGGAAGCGGAATCAGAGCCTGGACAGGCAGATTCCAAAGAAACAAGGTGCCATCTCCCTGTTCTAATTCCCAGAGCCATTGTTGGCAGGGAAAATCGTGGATAAGGTTACAAAAATTTTACAGGAAAAAAAGTTAAAAATTATGAAATAGCCCGATTTCAGGTGCTTTCAGAGCCTGCAGGGGCAAAGTTCACATTCCCAGTGTCCTGCATTGTGCTGCACTCAGCAGAGGGATGGAAATGGAGACCTGAAATCAGGAAAATCTGTCCCATTTTGGCTCTGTCGCATGACCCACTTTGGGTCATGGCCATGCTGGCTGAAAACAGATGGATGAAAACAGATTTCCTGTAGGGATATTTGGCTATTCCCATGTTCCCCCTCCTGCTTGTAGCAGCCCCAAGCTTTTGGAGGATGTGCTGCAGCAGCCACCATAGGGATAATATCCAACTGAAGGAGAAGCCCATTGGAAAAAAGCTGTTTATTCAGTCAATATCTGAGGACATGCCCTCATTTGTAACTTTTAGGCAAGTTCAGGTGGCTCCAAGTCCCGGGATTCCAACCAGCACTTCTGAATAGGGAACAGAGGTGTCCTGGCACCAAGGGGAGCTCCCTGGAAAGGAACATCCCTGTGGAGAAATTGAGACTCTTTGTGTGCTCCTGGCAGCCCCTGGCACAGCCCTTACACTTTTCATGGGGCTTTTTCTTCCCTTCCTGGCCTTGTGAATTTTTTTCCTTGGGAAGCTCCGGGAAGAGCCTGGTGCCAGCGGTGCTTCCGCCAGCTTTAAATAGGGCTGCACCCCGAGATGGCTATGGGGGAAAACTCATTTACACCAAAGCCACACACCCAGGCTCAGGAATGAAAAAACTCCTGCCTTGGCTGATCACCAATGGCATTATGGTCTGAAGGCATTTCTGGGACACCCATGATGGATTTAGAGGAGTCAGCAAGGACTTGGCTCTTCAGGAAGCTTCTGGAACTACCAGTGCACTTCCAAGGCTTTTGCTGACTCCTTGACAGGTTTGAAGGAAGTTAATTCATTGCAGGAGGTAAAACTGTCAGGAAAGGCTCCTGAGGCCATAAAATGCCTGTCTGGGTATTTAACTGGGGCTTGTGGTTCGTGCAGCTCCTGGAAGAAGAAGGAAGGATTTAGGATTGGAAACACTGTGCAGGTAGCTGGAGGCTCAGTGTCAGAGCAGTTTCAGCAGGATAATTCCCTTCCTGCTCTCCTTCCTGGGCTTGCTTTTAGACACATATTATGGTCTAATCCTCAGTGCTCTGTTTCTTTCCTGTCCCAGAAATACAAAGGTACAGGATTTAGGATTTTGAGGCTCAGTGTGCTTGAAAGGAGCTTGCCTGGAGAGTCACAGAGCAAAATTTTAAGGATTCACTTGAAATCCCTTCTAATAAGGTCTCCTGCCAAGTCTATCCAAAGCAGCAGGAGCTTTTCCATCGGCTCTAATGGGCTTTGGGAAATGCTCTGTGACACAGCAGGGAGCTCTTGTGTAGCAGAACAAGCTCTCCTAAAGCAAACCCCCTGCTCTTCCCTGGAGATTGGATATAGGAACAATCCAGGTGGCCTTTATTTCTTTTGTGGTGCTCACTGGTTCCTTCCTCGAGAGGGAGAGCAGAGAGGCTCTGCTGGGAAAAGGCTGCAGAGGGACTGGGATGGAGTTGCTCAGGTGATGCCATGTGAGAGGAGAGATGCTGGAAAACAGGCAGGGGAGAGAGGCTGCCTGATGGTTTCCTAATTATCCCTGCCACTTCATTTGGGTGAAATCCATTAGCTGTGCAAGGAAAAAGTCCAGACATTTTACGCCAGGCTGGTGTGGATTTGGAACCGGGCAGAGGTGGTGATTCCCAGTATAAAGCTGCAGGTCCAGTGCCAGGGCCATGTGGAACAGCAACAGTTGGGGACACCGGAAAAGGGCTGTGCGTGCCTGCTTTGTGCCCTTGGAATTGTGATTCAGTCATTTGCCACTTGCTGATGTCAAAACATCATTTCCCCCAGCATTAAAGAGCTTATGAAACATTCCCATTTCCCCAGGAAGAAACACCACAGAACTCCTGTTCTTTTGTGCCTTCTCATGGCTGAGCTCATTCCAGAGGTCAAGTGGAGCACAGTAACTGTGGACACCTTCCCTGGGATGTGGGCATCCCTCTGGGAGCCAGAAATTCAGGGATCTTTCTAGCCCATGCCCAGGGAGTGGTGAGGGCTTGTTTTAAAGGAAAATAGGCAGGGACAAGGAGAAATATTTGGGAGACCTCTGCTTCCTTCAAATTCCAGAGGCTACCAAGGAGGTAAGCTTCTTTTGAAGGCTTCTATCTCACAAATATCCAAAAAACACTGCAGGGAGGTGAAGTGGGGGAAATACATCGTGGAAATCTGTTTGTGAAGCACCTTGGAGTGACAGAAACTTCTCCCTGGAGCCCAATGTTCCCAGAGTTGTTATCCAGCTGCCTGGCTATCAAATAATCAGGAAAGGCTAAGAGGAGAATTTTGGCTTCTGGCATGAGAAGAGATGACCCAGTTGAGCATCCCATTTCCTGGGAGAATGAGAGGTTGGATCCCTTTGGACAGAGAGAAAGCTGGGATCACAGCAACTTTCCCAATAATGGAGAGGAATTCCCAGTTTGGATTTGTGGGGTTTTTTTCCCCACACAAACAAACTGGCAGTGGCTGATGGGAGGACAGTCCATGTGGGAAGCTGCAGGGGAAAGGCTAAAAGGTGGAGGAAGAGAGAACATTTTGGTGAGCCAGAGGGAGAATTATCCAAGAAAAGGACTGTAAGGAACAGCTGGGAATAAGGGAGGGAGCAGAGCCAGGGTCAGAGGAACAATGTGCTCGATGGCAGATCAAGAGCCAAGGAAGGGGCAGCCTGGAGAAACATGGAGAGAAATGAGGCCCTCACCCTGGATCCCCTTGGACACCGCCACAACCCGCACGGATTTGGGAATGGCAGCATCCAAAGGCTGTAAACACAGGAGATTTGGGGGAGTTGGGATCCCCCCCATCCCAGGGAGCGTGGGCTGCTCTCCAGCCCTGCGGGGTGAAGGGCACTGCACTCGCTGCAGGAAGACGCCAGGCAACCCACCAGGAGCACGAAAGGAAACAAAACAAAGTCATTGCCATGCGTTCGGGACTTCAAAGCCCCATGCCACGCCCGGTTGTTGCTGTTGGTGGCTGGGAGCCAGGGCTGGAATGAAGCGGGGAAAAGCTGCTTTATCTTGTTCTGCTCCAAACCTGTGTCAGCCCTGCAAATGGAGCGCCTGAGAGACGGGGAGAGAGGAGAAAGACTCCGATTGCATCTCCAAATGCATCAACATCACTTAGGGACGTGAATCCACCTCAAAATCTGACCTAGGTGTCCCTTTGTCTTCTGCATCACTTCAATGTCAGCATTCATCACCCAAATCCTTGAAAATTCTAATTTCCCAGGCTGTTGATGCATCCCAGGAAACGCCACCTCACAGCCAACCTGTGGCGTGACTGGAGCTGACCTTAGGGAAGAATTGTTTGGAGGGGAACAGCTGAAAAGCTGCACTTGCAGAAGGGGTTTGTTGACAGAGAAATTGGGAATACAGACTTTCTTAAATATTTTTAAAAAATTAAAGTCTGACTCATGTTCATAAATGAGTAAAATTAAACTGCTGACACTGCTCCCAGGGGTCCCAAGGGGACTCTCATGGAAACTGCAATGAAAAGTTTATAAATGGTGGCATAAATTATTAATTTTATTAAAATGTGTGCCCGCAGAGCAGCACTCAGGAACTGCTGCCTGCAGGGTTTTAAGGCAGGGCTTGGAGCACCCTGCTCCAGTGGAAGGTGCCCATGGTGGGGGGCTGGAAGGAGCTGATCTTTAAGGACCCTTCCCAGGATTCTGGGATTCCAGGAACCAGCCAGCAGAGGAGCCAAGCAGAGGTGAAGCTGATACTTTTTGCCGTGGCCCTGCAGTTTGCCACACGTGGGATCTCAACGCCCAACGGATGAGCAGAGACTTGTTGGGATGCTGAGACTTGTCCATGCCCCCTGGGGCTCCGAAATCAGCCCCTGGGGCTGTTCCCAGCTCCCTTGGTGTGGATGGGGCTGTGGGGTGGATGGAGCCTCCTCTTTTGCTGTGATCATCACCTGCAGCCGGGTTTGTGTCACCCCGAGTGCTGGGACAGCGTGGGCGATGCGCGGCTGGCTCTGCCTCCTGCTCTGGGCAGGTCTGGGCATCACGAAATAAACGGATATCAAGGTGTTAGAGTCCAAAGCAGAAGGTGGTGAAAGCCCAGCCTCGAGTGCAGACTCTGCTGCCCACCTTTTCCAGTTTATCCCCCCGAGCAGTGGGATGTGGAATTGGGCTCCAGGCTCTGACCCTCAGCCCTGCCAGTCTGAGGGGCAGCTCCTGAAATCAGCTCTGAAATGAGCCCAGCTCATACTTGGATCACTCATGACTCAGAGGAGTGAGGAAATGTGAGAACATTCTGCAGCACAGCTCCTCTAATGGGAACACTCCCTCTTTCACACGCTTTTTTAAAAACTTTTTTAAAATAAAATCTAAAGGAGAAGAATATGAGCAACAGCCAAGGAATTTATTTGCCCATGTGCTTTGTACCTCTCTCTCACACCTCTCTTCTCCTGCAGCTTTGCCCATGATGCAGATCTGGGTGGAGTGCAGGGAATAAAGATAATTTTCTTCATGGGAATATGTGGGTTTTTTTCACATGAGGTGGCTGCACTTGCACACTTTGCTGAGTGAGGGAGGAAGGCAGAGCTCTGGGAGGAGCAGCAAGAAGAAAAAAGCAGGTGAATGTGTCTGAAGCAGCATCTGCTCAGAGGAAAAGGTTGTTGAGATCTTAACTAAATATCCCTGGAACAAGGACACATGTCTGTAAATGGAACTGGAATTTAGAGGGAAATTATTATGGGATCGAGGGAGAACGCTGCAAAACAGGAGTGGGGTGGGTGCAAGAGGTGATGCAGAGAGCCTGGGAAAGGAAGTCCCTGGAAAAACACTGCCTGTGGTACCTCATCAGGTGCCTCAGCCCAGGTGAAAAACCAGCCCCAAAAGGGAGTTTGGGTTCCTGATGTCCCCCAAAGAGAGGCTGGGTGTGTCTGGTGCCTGGGCTGGCCTCGGGTTCATATTTCTGCAAATGCCCCCAGCAGTGAGATCTCCTTGCCAGCCGCCAGGGCGAAATCCTTATCTTAGGAAGTCCTCACACGTGAAACATCTCAAAAGCAAGAACAAGGACTCTCCAAGCTAAATGCAGCCTGACAGAAACCAGTGCCTGATGGGAGTGGAGAGAAAAAGGCTGTGCGCTGGTATCTGGGTGGAGCTGGATTTGGGGATTAGCTGAGATCAGCTCCAGCGAGGGACTCCAGGGCAGCAGGAGCCGATTCGGTGAATGGGACCTGTGAGAACCAGCTGGGAGTGACTCAGGCAGGCAGGATCCCTTTGGAAACCATCACACTTCACTTCCCAGGAATGCTGTGCCGAAGGCTGAAAGCAAAACTGTCCAGCAGAGGTGTACCTGGAAGCATCCATGGCTTGCATCAACGAGACCAATTGCTCTCATTTTTACCCAAAGTAGGGCATGGGAATGGTCTTGGGAACACCTGTGATGTCTTTATCCGAGGCTGTGGGAGAGCAGAACAGCCTGGAGAAAAGGGGGATCGGGGGGACCTTGTGGCTCTGCACAGCTCCTGACAGGAGGGGACAGCCGGGGGGGTCGGGCTCTGCTCCAGGGAACAGGGACAGGAGGAGAGGGAACGGCCTCAGGCTGGGCCAGGGGAGGCTCAGGGTGGACACCAGCAGGAATTTCCCCATGGAAAGGGTGCTCAGGCCTTGGAACTACCCAGGGAGGTTTGAAGTGCCCATCCCTGGAGGTGGCACTCAGAGCTCCGGGCTGGGGACAAGGTGGGGATGGGACACCATGGCGTTGGAGAGCTTTTCCAATCTAAATGATTCTGGAATTCTGGGAAGTGCCACTTCTGGGTGTCACTGAGCCTGTGCTGGCAGTGGGGTAAGAGACAGAGCAGGCGCTGGAAGGCTCTGTAAGACCTTATGGATACCAGGGAGAATAAAGCCAGAGAAGCACAATAATTGGAAGTAAATGGAAATAAATGGGAAGCATTGAGCTGTTGACACATGAAGGGAAATGGAAGTGGCACAAATGAAGCAGTGACTAACAGGACACTGCAAACAGAAGGAGGGTCACACTCCAACAAGGAAAGGAAAGCAATTAGGGGGGTAGTTAAGAGAAATGGAATGACTAATTGAAGGAAAGTGTCAGCTGAATGTCAGGAAATAATTCCTAAGTGGGAACAGCTCAGGGCTGTGGAACAAGCCCAGAATGAGATTTCCTGAGCAGCTCAACCCTGAGTCAAACACTTGGAATCCACCATGGACCTGGCAACAGCCCAGGCCTGAGCTGCTTCCATCGGAGCCTCTGATCTTGTCACAGTTGTTTTAAAAACAAAAACTATGTTAAAGTCCATAAAACACAGCTAAATTTCCACTCAGCCTTCGCCACAGGAATCCTTAATTCCTTGAAACTCCTGGTGAGGCACAGACCTTTGGTTCCATAAAACAGCCATGGAAAGATCTCCAGGACTGATTGGACATGTTTGCCTTGAACCCTTCCTTCTCCTGAAGTTCACAAAGAGCCAAACAACCTCAAATCCTGATTTTATCTTTATTGTCCACCCTGGAAGGCACAGTCATTTTCTGATTCATTTACTCCTGTGGCCAGTGCCAGCTTGATCTCTGGAATTGCCTGTCTAGGAAGCTGCTGCCTGCCTGGGATGGGTGGTCAGGTGTTTTCCAGCTCGGATGGAGCCGATTTCCACTTGCCATTCCTTTCTCAATGTCCCCTGTGCCATGGGAATAGGGAAAGAGGTGGAGTCCCAACAAATCTTGTGAAATTCTGAGCTCCAGCAGAAGACAATCACAGAATTGGTCATAAACTCCTGGCACAGGGAGTTTGTGTTGAGATGGAGTTTGATATCAAGAGATAAACAGCACTTACAGATCTTTCCTTCCATCCCGGATGAACACAGGGCTGCTCTGAAAATCTGGGCTGCTTCCTGAAGTTTGCCAAGAGTTCCCACTGTCTCAGACCACACGGGTGGGAAAATTCCCTGCTAATTCAGCCCATCCTTGTTTTCCTTGCTTTCCTTGCTGTGTCACAGATCAAACCTTCTTTGTGTCCGAGGAAAACTGGCTGTGGCACTCAGTGCTCTGGGCTGGGGACAAGGAGGGGATCAGGCACGGTGATCCTGCAGATCTTTTCCATCCTCAGTGATTCTGAAAGATATCTTATATTGTTTGGGAGTGGAAAGCTTTCCTGAATGGAAATTCCTTCCCAGCCTGCTGAATCCAGCCCTTTGTGGGCTGTTTAAATTCCTGTGGCATCTTCAGAGCAGTGGTAAAAGTTGACCGAGAAGTGTCGCATGCAGAGGTGTCACTGTGGGACTGATTTACACAACACCACGAATTTCCCAATGCTGGAAATTGGGAATACAGCTCAGCAGTGAGGAGAGAGGCTCCCTGGGGAAGGTGTGTGAGGCAGGCACAGGGCCTGGCCAATTATCCCGAGACAATTCCCACCACGCTCCAGTGAACTCTGCTCTGCTCACCGCACGCCATAGAAAGAGGCAATTAATATTACTTAACTTTTGGCCGTTTTTCCCAGATTTGGTGTTGTTGACTCATTTGCGGAGCTGCGTGATTTCTTTGGAAAGGTGAAAGGTTTCCAATCAGCCAGGGCAGAAACAGAAGAAATCACTGACCCCATGGTGGATGTGGACTTTCCTCTGACCTTCAACTGTTGTTTCTCAAGCTGCTTTTCTGTTCTTATTCTCATTTTTAACACAGAGTAACATTCTTGTAGCCTCAGAGTTTAAATGTGTTGCTGATTTCACTGATTTGTGGCATAACATTGTCAAATTTTATTCTGGTTTTGAACAGAAAAGGCCTAATTTGGGGTGTAAATGAGTCAGAGATCTCACAGGTTACAAATGAGATGGAGCAAGAGAGACAGAGCCTGGGAGGGGGGGACGATGACATCCCTTTTTTAGGTGGCACTGATGCAATAGCACAGATAAGAAGCTACAAAGGCCTCGGGCGAAAGTAATTTTCTTAGTAGGAAACAGAGGATTAAAAATGAAGTTCTTTCTTGGGTCACCCATTGAAAAATGAGCCTCACCAGTGAGTGGCACGTCCCAAACATCTGCTCAACGTCCTGGGGACTAAAAATATTCCTGGCACTCAGGCCAGGGCCCCACCACTGCCCATGTCCATGGGGAAAGAGCTCCCCAGGGAGCTGAGCCCTTGATAAATGACAGGTTGTGACGTTGAGGTGGCCTTGGACTCTCTGTCCCCTCGGAATGTGCCGTGTGTCCCACCTGGATCAACCTCCCAGCCTCCCCAAACTCCCTTCCAGAGCGAAGAGCCCTGCAGGAAGCAGCTGATCTTCCACCAGCACCTGCTGTGGGAACCAGGGAATTCCTTGGGCTTCCCTCTGGGAAAACCGCTGTAGTAAGTAATTCATGCTAAAAATTAAGATTACAGCATTTTTATTAAAGCTGAGAGAAATTAAAGATACCAAGGACATGTAGCTGCCTCCAAAATATGCATTTCAAAGGATTTTTGTTTGAGTGGACTTCAACCAGCATCATCTGTATGCATTCCAAAGAAAAGTATTCCGGGATTTTCAGCGATTTGCACTCGATATGCATATACGATGTGCGGCGCCGAGAGACTTATTCCAGTGATAAGAACTTATCCCAGCGATACGATACGATACGATACGATAATATGCGTCGCCAGCAATGAAAGATACACATCTACTTATTCCAGGAACTGT
>VZTX01008767.1:0-17196 GCA_013400915.1 Pardalotus punctatus | reverse complement strand
ACCCGATGCCCGGTGCTCAGTGCTCGGCNACCCGGTGCTCAGTGCTGGGTACCCGATGCCCGGTGCTCAGTGCCCGGTACCCGGTGCTCAGTGCTCGGTACCCGATGCCCGGTACCCGGTGCTCAGTCCCCGGTACCCTGTGCTCAGTGCTCGGTACCCGATGCCCCGCTCGGCGCTGCGGGAAGCGGAGCGGAGGCAGCGGCCGGAGCCGCCTGTCCCCGCCCGCCGCGGGTGCCGGGCTGACCGCGGGAAGAGGCGCGGGAGCGGCTGGAGCGGGAACGGAGCCGGGACAGCCCCGGGCACGCAGGGCCCGTTCTGAGCCCCAGCGCTGCGGGAGGTGAAGGATGAGGCCCGGGCACAGCGTGCCCAGAGGAGCTGTGGCTGCTCCATCCCTGGAAGTGTCCAAGGCCAGGTTGGACGGGGCTTGGAGGAACCTGGTAGAAGAAATAGAATCATTCATTCTGAGCACCACATTTCTGCCTCCTCTTTCACCCGCGTGCTTCAGCTGCCAGAGAGTGAAGTCTGACAATAATGACGCGAATCTGGGGCAGTGTTACCTCCAAGTACCAGAGAGACATGGATCAAACAGCTGAGCCAAGGTCAAATCCCACATCAGCAGAAAATATTGGCTTGGACTGTCCAGGTCTTTTCTTGAGACCAGATTTTTCTTCCTATATGCCCATCATCAAATACGGACATCATCAAAACTGGGACCAAACTTCCTTCTCAGGAAAGTGGCCTTTAAGTAGAGACGGTTTGAAGTCAGTGATGACACCGGGTCCTTTGGGCTCTGCATAGCAAAGCTGAAATGTGGAAATACTCCCAAAATCCTTGCACAATGAAAACCCAGAAGATCCATGATAAATGTATTTCCTTGTGCTTGACAAGTTTACCACAGAGTATAGAGGGGCTGAAATGTGAAGGCAGAGATCTTTTTCTCTGCTCTTAATGAGAATCTGTTCACTTTGATGAGCATCAAATCTCTCTCTGTTAATTGCTGTCGATAAAAGTGGAGATTAATCAATACTTTCATAAATCAGTGCCTTTATCAGGCACCTCTGGAGAACCGAAATAAGCGGAAAAGTCGCAGCACTGCCAGAGCCTAAGGCATGGAGTTTGCACAGTTGCAAGTGTCCCCTTAATTACAGGCTGTAATAATTAACGTTGGGCTGTAACTTACTAAAAGGTCATCTCAGAGGCGTTATACCCTTACCTTGTAACTTAAAAAACACTATAAAAAAGGCACTCCTGTAGCTCAATATTTGCAGGAGGGGTGAGGGTGAAACACAACGTTCCTTTCAGATTTCCTTGGAGCCTGTTCAAGCCATTGTGCTGAGCTTTTCCCCTGGCTGGTGTCCCTGCAGGAACACATTCCATGCACGGGTTGGTTTCCCTGTTCAGGTGATTTGCAAATCTTGGGAAGGCGGGATTGCACCAGGTGAGGAGCAAGGTGGCTCCTGCCCTGTTTGCTCACGGAGGGAGCTTAACCTGCAACAGGGAGGGATAAAGGGCTTAGTTCTCCAAACCTCTGCAGGGCCAGGAGCAAGTTCCAACAAGGAAAATTCTGGTTAATTGTTGCAAAGAGCATTTTCACAATGAGGGAAGTCCAAACCTGCGACGGGGCACAGGAGAGGTGAGTCCCTGCCGTTGGAGGTGCTGGAATTGGACAGGACAGAGCTCTGAGGAATTCATGGAATCACAGAACGGTTTGGGTTGGAAGGGACCTTAAAACCCATCTTGTTTCAGCCTCTTCCATAGCTCAGGGAGTTCCAGCTGTTCTGTGTTCCCTCAGGTCAGCTCCAAGCTGGAGTTGCAGGAGAATTGCAGGCTGATGGCTGGACTTTGAGAAATTATTTTTTCCTTGTTTTTGGTGTTTTCTCACCAGGTCCTGTTAGGCTGGAGAAATGATGCTGTCCATGGGAATGGCATGGAAAGGAATATCGGTGTGTGTTGTCTTCTGGTATCCATCAGCTGTGTTCCATTATATGATTTAAAACAAAAGAACACAAGATATGGACAATTTCTGGTTTTATTTGTAGTCTTATCTCAGTTCAGGAATAGTTCAAATTCACCTGTCACAACTGAAGTAATTTTTAGAGTGAATATTAGCAGTGAAATGGGTATTAGGCATTTCTATCGATCCAGTTTCTGTCTGATTTATTTGGTGGCATGAAAAAATCATGCACAGCCTTTAACATAACATTGTTCAGCAATTAACTTCTTCCTTTCTTGGGACTAACTCCTTTGTAGGATACAAATAATGCAATACAACAATGGAGGTAAATTAGGGATTTGGTTTTCAAAGGCATTCACTTTCTTGTGTGTGAATTTCTCCTAAAATATCTTTAACTTTTATAGATTTTCTTTTAAACTGTAGGAACTTCTTTTGGATGACAAACTGAATTCATTTTGCCACCAGCTGAGGTCATCATAAAACAAGTTTGGTTTATTTTCCACACTCTCCAGTGTGCTTTAGGAGACAAGAAGGGGAGAAAGAAAAAAAAAAAAAGGCAAAAAAAAAGCAAGGTAAAGTTGAGAAATGCTCAAAAGAAGAGATTTATGAGAACTCTGTGAATATTTTGGTGACCTCTGTGTGGTCAGGCTGGAAAATCAAAATATTTCCCCCACCTCAGGCAGTTTAGTCTGGGACCTGTGGTTTTTGTGGTGAATCCAGAATGGCTGAAAAAAGCTTCATGTTTATTCATCATTGTTTTTTGTGAAAGGGCATCGGTGTGTCCTAACCCTGGATCTTCCTACTCCTCACTTGGCTTTTTTTCTGATTATAGTTTTCATTCCTCTCCTCCTGAGTGTCTAAAACATGTGGAGAAAATATGAATTCAGCTCAGTGCCCTCTGTGTGCTTCTAAAAGCATGAGTGCTTCTTAGAGAGGAATCATTTCCTTGCACACTTCAACCCAGCTTTGTTTTATGTGAAAGATTGGATTCTTGAGCTCCTCCTTTATTTACCCAGTGCCTTCACAATTTATCCCTCCAGTCCCCTCCCTGCACAACTGAAATATTCTATTCACATTTTAAACTGCAGCTTCATTACTTGGATTCTCAGTCCCCAGTGGAGATGGGAATTTTTTTACACTTCAGCCCCTTGCTAGAGCCCAGATTTGGGGTTGTATCCTCACCCCCAGAATTAAAAAGCAGCATTTCCATTACCCACAGGCTCTTTTCCCAGGACGTGTGCATTCATATGGGAATGAAAATGTGCAAATGGATTCTGTCCAAGCCATTGGAAACACAGGAAACTCTACAAGCTCCCTCCTTTTATCCCCCTGCAAAAGCACCGACCGTTTGTTTTATTTCGGGATACTGTATCCTAACAAATTATCCTTAAAAATCATTTAGTGTGAAATTGCAGATTAATCCCACCGGGCTGGGGGTTTAGCCCTCGTCTGGCCACTCGGGAGCACACAGATGGTGGCTGTGAGTGTGACAAAAGGCACAATCCCTGATTACATGCATGGATGTAACGGACAGAAAGCTTTTCCTCATGGCCAAGGTGAGGAAAACACCGGAGGTCCTAGAGCCTGGCTCCTGTGGGGGAGAGCTGTCCTGGAAAATCTGCTGGGGAAAAGTTTTGCAGTGTTTCACAGAGGGAAACCTGCTCTGCCTCCCTTTAAAATCCCATTTTTACTTCCTAAGGCCATTGCTACTTTTCTTGCTCTTTTTTTCCTTCTTGTTTTGTTTTCTTGTATCAACAAGCAAACACCAACAAATGCAGATTCCTTTCAGAGTCTGGCAGCTTCTTGTTCCCAAAATCAATTCTCTCTATTCCACAGGGAAAATGTTGTCCTGCTCGTGAAGTGCTGGAAGTCTGGCCTGGAAGAAATTAATCTTTATCCTTGTGAAATGACGTTGCTGCCCTGCACAGCCCTGAAATTCCAACTGCCAGCTGAGCTACTCACTGATTTTAATAGGAAATTTTTCTTACTTAGGAACAAAATCCATCATGCTTCTTGTTCCTGGTGGGAATTCAGCTGTGTGAGTACAATGCCCCATCCCTGGAAGTGTCCAAGGCCAGGTTGGATGGGACTTAGAACAACCTGGGATAGTGGAAGGTGTCCCTGCCCATGGCAGGGGTGCAACAAGAGGAGATTTGAGTCCCTTCCAACCCAAACTATTCCATGATTTCCCTGGAAAACTGGGCCTGGGGCTTCTAAACGCCCTTGCAAGATAAATCTTGCAGAGCCATGGTTGTTTATGCTTTAAGAGCCGGCAGAACCCCAAACCCAACCCACAAAGACACAAAAAGCCTGACAATGTATTTATTATTTAGCCACTTGAACCTAAACTTAGCATAATTTTACCTCTGTGAGGGAACTACAAGAATATTTTGCCCTGATTTATGTCTGGTCTGCGGGAAAATCAGTTTATAGGTGCTATAACTGTTCAGGGGTTATTATATACAATAATATGAAGCAGTGAAATTAGAAAAAATCCTTGTATTATGTCAGCATAGAATTAATATTTTTATTTTGCATTTAGAGGACAAAATAAATACTTCTGAAATTATCTTCCCCCCCCCCCAAACAGAGGGAAATCAATATGCCATTGGCTGATGGATGTAATTTATAATTTAGTTTGTCATTGGAAAAGACAACTTCAGGCCCAGAGCACACAAAATTGTCACTTCTGATCTCTTTATTGCTCTTTTGTAGCCTGTGGTTTATTTACAGCTGAAGAACTGTGCAGAGAATCCTGGGTAGCTCTCACCTATTCCTTCATCATAGTAGTGAGCTTTTTCTTAATTAATATTCCTCATTGTTTTAGCAAATCTCCATGGATTGTGTTGTGCAGATAATGGCAATCAGTGCTTTATCTGTACCTGTCCTCACATGAAGTTTTTTCTCTTTGTAGATGAAATGGAGAGAAGAAAGTACTACTTAATGTCCTTACTCAAGCAGAACATTCTTCAAGGTTTTTGGAGAAGAGTGTTAATAGAAAACACAAGTTTTTCATGGTTTCTATTTCTGCAATATTTTCAGTGTTTCACAGGCACATTTTATCTCAAATAAAAAATAGCACCCTCAGGGTGTCAGAGTAACATCAAAAGGTGTAAAGCCCAAATTCAGTGTGATAAAGTCCAAATTCAGTATGATAAAGCCTTTCAGTTTGATAAAGCTTTTCAGAAGGGACAGAAGATTTGACTTCCATTTTCTTCCTGGTTTCTGTAAACCTTTGGTGAATATATAACTGGTTATACCCATGTATCATCCCTCATAAAAGGCGGATACCATCCCTACTTTCCTGCCAGGTGTCCCAGAGCTTTGGGTGTTTTCTGGGATTCCTGGTTCTGAGGATTTGTGTAACTGTAACTGTTCCCAGGCAGAAGCATCCATCAGAATCCAGCAGTGACCATTCCTTTGGAGCCAGTGAGAGCATCCACATGAGCAAAGAGAAGCCTGTGAGTATTTTTCTGAGGTTTTTAAGAGTGAAAAGTTAAGATCTTTTCTCTTTAATAAGGCCATCACCAAATTAACATAACCAAGAAACCGTCAGCTCCATTATGAGCAGCTTCTCCTGCTCCCTCAGCAGCTCTGGTCTCACCAATCCCATGATTTAGTGAATATTGTTTCCTGCTTCCATGACACACAAGTCTAATTAAACCATTTCTGCACCTTCCCTGGCCATAACTCTTCATTCCAGTAATTAGAAGACACCCCAGTACAGAACACGCTGCTTCATCAGCTTTTAGGCTACGAGACTTAAAACTAACATTTTCAAAAGCATTTCATGGTTTGAAAGAATGGTCAATTAACCTTCAGTTTCCTGGGGGGAACCCTGCAAAGAACTGTCAACAGTTCAGTTTAGAGAGATTTGTCCAGTGACCTACGAGGCCACGAAGTTCACGAATGCATGGAACGGTGTCATCATGGATTTGTTCCCTGGGTTACTGTCACAAGAGAATAAACTGATTTTTCTGCTACAGTAACAAGTGACCAAGGGGCGACGGGACGACCCCGGTGCTTCCATGGGCTCCTGGGCAAAACCAGGGCCACTCAGCAGGAAAAACCCCCTGGTATCTTCAGGATGAATTATGTGTCTCTTTCTCTTCCTCCCATAAGGTTCTTTTTTAATCAGAGGAGCCCGGGGCGGGATTCCTTGGCTGCCTGCTGGGTTTCTTTGTATTTGGAATTCTCTGCAAACGGCAGCGTAAGATAAACGTCTGATTATTGTGGTGGTGACAGTCTTCAGATTTAAGTGATAGCAACATCTCACTCTTTATAGCAAATTAAGGGCTTTCTGTGGAGCAGTAGGAATCGATTCCGGGATGCACCTGCTGGAGGGACCCGTTCTGAGCCTTCCGGAGAGATCCCACCATGAAGTTGTTTTTATTGTGAGATTCCAAAGGAAATGAGAGTCTGCTCTCGGCCATTGAAGGTAAAATAATCTCTGGCTTCATGAGGGAGGCAGAATTAGCCATAAATAAAATTATCTTCTATGCAGGGTTTGATACGTGGAAATTCAAATCTTTGGCTTTGCTTTTACTTCACTACTCTGTAAACACAGGGTTTTAGTGCCATTTCAGAAGCTGCATGGAGAAGTTGATTTTATTTTCCTGTACTCGTCATCAAAACATTTTCCTCTGCCAACCTGGCAAATCCCTGCATTAAATCTGATTTTCCTGGCTTTTGTAATTTTGGCACACCCATGACACACAAGGTCGGGGTTGTTGCTCCATGACTGGAACTGTCTCCAGTACAGTTTAAAACATTTCAGTTGATTCTGTGTAATGCTTCAAACCTAAAATTTTACGATGTGAAGTAATTGGGAGGGTTTTCTTAAGGACATATATCCTTAGAGACTCCTGGAATGGATTGGGTTGGAGGGATCTTGAAGCTCATCCAATCCCACCCCCTGCCGTGGGCAGGGACACCTTCCACCATCCCAGGTTGCTCCAAGCCCTGTCCAACTTGCCCTTGGGCACTTCCAGGGATGGGGCATTGCACTCACACACCTGAATTCCCACCAGGAACACTCAGCTGTGAATCTTAGGAGCAGTTTTTGTACTGAGTGCAAATATTAGAATTCTCCAAATCCCAAGTGCTGCATGACAGGAGCTGGATATCCTTCAGAGAAAATGCAGAAATCTTTATAGCGATTTTTAAAAACTAGATCACATCTAAGGGTGGTAATTGAAACTTACTCCCTGTTTTTCTGAGTTTTACACAGGTGCCGTTGTGGCTCAGGCTCCAAAGCTTTTCCTGAGTGTGGTGATTCCCATCTGAGCACATCCATCGGGGCAAGTCAGGAAGGTTTTCCCCCAGACCTGGGGTGAGTGTCTGTCAGAGCCTTCAAACCTGATAAAACCCTGGAGGCGGGGAACAACACCAGTAACCCTTTGCTGTATTTTTGCACTGACACCTTTGACATTCCATGTCCCCTCCTGAGGGTCTTGATGAGCAGGAAGGGAAAGATGAGGAGAAATAATGCCTCTCATTAGAAATTTTCCCATTTTCCTAGAACAGCTGGGGAGAAACTCAGACCCTGACCTGTTCTTTCCCTCCTCAGAAGCCCCAGAGCAGAGATTTAAATTCAAAGCATGACTTTGCAGGCTGGGCTGCAAAAGGGGGAGGGGAGCCGGGATGAGGAGCCTCAGGCGCGGTGCACGAGCAGCGTTGGACATGGAGAGAGATATCATTAGATTAAAAAAGTGTCTTCCCACACAAACAAAAGGAGAGGCTGGGTGGGAACGTCAGGATTGCCCAACACGAGCTCCAGAGGCACTGCTGGGACAGCAGCTGGGATAGGGTCCTGTTCCTCCAGTGCCCGGAGTGTGGACACACACGGAATGTCACACACGGAATGTCCTACACGGGCCCTGGGCTCTGCATCTCCCTCCCCACTCAGCATTAATTACTCATCCAAAATGACAGCCACTGTCTGGTGACCAAAAGTTGTCACAAGCACAATATTGGTGCTTCCTCAAGGGCGAATGGTTTCGCTTCTGAGTCGGTCTGACTGCTCTGCCACATTTTTGAAGGGAAAAGGTGGTAAATTTTTCCAGTTTTTATTGCCGGAAGCAATCAATTCATCACACAGAACGTCTCGCTTGGTTTCTTATTACATTCGTATTACATTCAAATAATCATTCCTGTGTTGATTTTTTTATAAATAAAAGCTCAGTGATTTTGCTGCATTTTTTGCCTCAGGAGAATATTGATCCTTCTAAACTCCTTGAAATATGAAGTTGGGCCCTTCTTTTTCAAGTTGCCCTTTGGTCCCGTCAAACAGGTTTAACCTTTATTTATTCTATATTTTGTTTCAGAACGGGCAGTTTAATGCTCACATGAATTTCGATATATGGTAACAGGAGAAAAAAAAAAAGAATCTGTTGGGGTTATTCATGTGCTTTTGGATTTGATTTACTTCCTACTTCCTTATTTAATAACCAGGTTCCTTAAGACTCCTTAAGCTTGACTGACCCGTGTTTTGTTGGAGGGTCTATTCCACTGACCCCTGCCAAGACCCCTGCCCCAGTTCGTCTATCAGACAAAAATGAATCTATTCCAGGAGCTATCACTTCCCATTATCTCTAATTGAGCCTGACAGTTGGAGACAGGCCTCATTATTTTTAATTGGGCCCTATAGTTCTAGAGTTAAATTAAACACAATTTAATGCAGATAGCTCATCTACATCGCTGTGACAGAGTCAAATTGTATTTTAAGTTTAATGGAACAACAGGGTTTGTTTCCAGGCTTTGCTTTTGCAGAGTGTTGCTGCTTTGAGCTCTGTGTTGTGTAAAACCTGCCTGGGGTGTGAGGACATGGCTGTTAATTAGAACCTGACCTGGCCCTGCACCTGTTGGGCCTTTTCTCTACACTTTTATAGCAAAAATCCAAATGTGGGCCCAGGGTGGTGATGGACCACTCTTTAATCAGCCCAGACTGTCCGTGAGAGCGTCATATGGTTCAGGTAGTTTTAAACATTTACAGGGATGTCATGCAAACAGAGAAACTGCTGAAAGTTTTCCCCAAATTCCTGTGGGAAATTTTATTCAGAATTTAAAAGTGAAGATACCTCTCTACACCTCAATGTGGGCATTTTTATTGCTCCATTTAGAGCTTTTTTCTGCCATGAAGGAACATTTTTGTCACTATCAGGCAGTGCTTTTCTGTGAAGACACCTCTGAATAAAGAAGGAATTGAGCCATGCTGTTGCTGTAAATATTATAAATGTTCATGTGTTGGATTTTCTTTGGGAAGGAACATTTCAATCCATGCTGAGGAAGGAGTTGTCTCACCCTTCAGGTGGTTTTCAGCCACGCAGGATTTGGAAAGCTTGGTAAATCATTCCTTGTGTTCTTCCTTTGAGTCAACTGTGGGCTGCAAGACCAAGTCATTTTTTATTGAATCTTTAGCTTTGCCAGAGTTTTCAAAGCAGTTAATCCATCATGAAACTCTTTGGATTACTCATGGAACCAAGATTCCTAATTACAGAAGGCTTTGATTAAATATTGGATTTTCCTTTGCACAGGTGAGGTTAAACCCTCATTTCAAAGGACATTTCCTTTAATACATTTGTGTTTCCTGTACTTTCCTCTTCAGCTTTGCTTGAAGGTCAAATAAACTACAGCACTTCTCCCATGAGATGTAACACATCCAATGTGTGTTGAGGAATCCAAGATGAGGATTTTTCTGTTTGGAACAGCAGAATCTCTACTCTTCCTAAGGCTTCAGGCAGCTTGCAATAGCAATTATATACTCTGTGTTTAATTAACAGACACTTAATCACAGAAATTCTATGACATCAGGCCTGGAGGTTGGGATTGTCCTGGGGAAAATGAGCAAGGATTACTCAATGTTTGTACAGTCCCTCCTCCTTTCTAACTGCTCTCCTTGGTGTCAGCCACCCTTCCCAGCCCAAGGTCAGTCGTGCCTCATTTCTCCTGCTGCCTCTGGCATCTTTTCTGGAGCAGGTAATTCCTGCAGCCTGGAGAAGCTCCTGGATGAGCCCTTTGCTGCCTGTTTGTGCTGGATCTCCAGCTTTTCTACTGGCATTTCTTTTGCTGGACACAGAAGCCATCACTTCTGGTGGGAGAGCAAAACCAGCTACCAAACAGTGCTTTATTTTTCAGCTCAACCACTCACTTGAAGGTTGGTGTGATGGCACCCTTGGGATGATTTTCCATGCCCACAGCCATCCTGGAAATGCTATTCCAGACAGCACCAACTGCATGACCTTCCCAGCTTTTCCACTCATTAGGTGTTTTTGTTGGCTTTATCCTGGCTGGCAGAACCCCCCTCCTTCCCTGGCCCTGCAGGAGGTCCCTGCTGTGACAGCCTAAAATCCCAAGAGATACAAGGGCTCTGTCATGTGCTGTTGTCTTTTTGATTGAACTTGGAGAGAAAAGGCCTTTGTCCAGTTTGTGGCCGGTGAGCAGCACACTCCCAAAATTATAGCACAGATTTAGTGACCTGTGTGAGGAGTGAGATTGAAAGGGATTTATTACAGCTTTCCATGCTTCTGTATATGAGTATCTGGGATTTATTACAGCTTTCCATGCCCCTGTGTGTCTGAATTTGGAATTTTTAATGGCTCTTGCATGTCACCGTTTGGGCCGTGCAGAACAATTCACACTGGAATATTCCCTGCAGCCACACAGGGGAGAGGAAGGATTGTCAGCCATGTTGTGATTGTGGAGCTGAAGTTTTTGGGGTGTATTTGGGGGAAGATTGAGGTGAGGGAGACTGGAGTGGTTTATACTGGGTTTTATATATGTGCTTGTTCTCTATGGCATTTTCAGGGAAAATTCACACCAGAGCTAAAGGGCTTCTGTGCCCCCACTTCTATTGCTGGCAAAAGAACAGAGTTAACAAAAATATTACTCCCATATTTGTTGTAGTAATGAACTTCTCTAAGTTCCAGCAACCCAGTCAGGGCACAGCATTGCTGGCTTGGTGAAGCTCTGTCTGGATGTTTTCCTGTTGGAAGAAACTTTAAATCCTTGCCCTATGAAATTCACCCCAATTTCTAGGGCAAACAGAAGGATTTGTTCATTTTAAGAGAAGTTCACATTTCCCTGATTGCTTGTTTGCCTCGTGAATATGAACTTTTAACAGGATTTGTTCGTGGTCTGATGATCTGTGCAACACCACCTTGGTGCTACAGGAAGCTCATGGACTATCGTGGCTGTGCTGAATTGATCCCAGAATCTCTAAATCACTGAACATGGAAAAGACCTCCCAGACCATCGAGTCCAACCTGTGACCAATCCCCACCTTGTTTGGGCTTTAAATGCAATGTAAAAATTTCAAATTCCAGTCTTACGATGACAGAATTTCCTCGTGTGTGACTTTTCTGTTCCAGAGGTGCAGCAGGGTTTGGAAAGGCTCATGAAGAGCAGGTTGTGGTTTTCCTGTATTTTACCAAGATCAAATTATCTCCTGTTCCCTCTGTGTTGTTTTGGAGTGGTTTTTTTTTTTGGTCTGCTTTGTTTTTGTTTCCTCTCAACCAGCTTGAGAAAGAATGTGGGTTATAAACAAAAGATGTCGAGGATTTAATTTAGCCAGACAAAAAATACTCCTTTCAAATGTTAAAACAGGCTGAAAGAGAGGTCTGAGGGCTGGTTTGAAAGGACAGGACTTTGTTCCCGGTGCTGTTCCCAGCAGTGATGGGAGACACTCAGATCCTGAGCTGATAGATCTGCCCTGTGCTGCCTCCTGATGCTCCTGGCCTGCTAACCTGCTTTATTCTTTAATTAATGTATACATTTTTATTATATAATTCACTGGTCAGACTGCAGTTACCTGGAGAACAGCTTAAAAAATAAAAACAATAGCATTTGGGAATTTTTAACAGCAGTAGAGAAGTGCTATTATTACTTGGGATGTTTGGAATTACTGAGGACGGGGGTGAATAATTGATAATCATTTTAACCCAAGCAAGAATTCCATTAAATATGAACAAGAGGAGGCTGGACACGTGGTAAAGGATTTCTCTTTCCCTTTCGACTGCAAACAATCCCATTGGATCTGGTCACTGAAGACACCTGGCAATGAAATGGGTGTGTGAAAGAGGAGGAAACCAGATATTATGTTACTTAAAAGTCATTCATCATGTCACAGGAAGGCAGGAATCTGAACTCTTGCAATAAATAATCACTGAAGGTGATCTCTGTACACAAAGGAGCTGTGACAGGGAGCCACTGCCAGCTGCTGAAATGTCCCTCTGACAGCAGGCTTGGAGCTGGGGCTGTGCTGGAGTGAAAGCCAGGGAGAACAGGACACAGAGAAATGATTTCCTGGGAGCCATCCCATGAGCTGTCCATAGAAATGAGCTCCCTGCTCCCCGGTTTTGCTGGAGGAAAGCAGGATTCTGGGTGCAAGCCTCAAGCCTGAGTTGCAAGGAGTGTTTGAAGAGCTCCATGTGTCCATCAGAGCGCCCTGGCTCCAGCTATAAAATTGTCATTTTGCATTTGTCAGCAAAGAACAAAATTTCTGTCTCTCTTTTAATTCCATGCTTGGTTTTTCCATGCTTTCTTCCTGGAAGGGGTGGTGAGGCACTGGAAGGGGATGCCCAGGGAGGTTTGGAGTCCCCATCCCTGGAGGTGTTCAGGGAAGGACTGGATGTGGCACTCAGTGCTCTGGGCTGGTGACAAGGTGGGGATTGGCCACAGGTTGGACTCAATGACCCTCTCGGTCTTTCCCAACACAAATGATTCTACAATTCCTACTCTGTGCACATCAATTCCTCAGCATTCCCCAAGGAATTCCCTTTCCATTGGTGGCATGGAAAGATCTGTTTTGTATGTTATTTTAGCTGGTGGCAACTTCCAGTTGTCATTGTGTGAGAGAGAACAGAGCTGTTCTGGTGCACAAGGTAACACCATCCTGGCGTGTCCAACAGTCCAGGCCAGCTCACTGAAAATATCCTCCTTATCCGTGTAACCAGACAGGGACTTGGGGATTTTCTGTCAGCAAAAGAGGGGATTGGGAGGGATAAATTGTATCTACAGGGAGAGTTTGAGTGGCCAACAGCACCCTTTGTTTTCCATCTCTTGTAACTCCCAGTGACACCCTCAGGTCTGCTCCGATACATCCATAAATAAATTAATGAGTTTTCCTCGGTGTTTCTGCCCCAAAATTAATAATACACATTTACATGCTTTTCATCTTGGAATTACACCACCTCATATTATATTAATTTCTCTATTTTCTTCTCCCTTTCCTGGAAGGTACCCAGGATCTAAACTGGGTGTTGGCAGTGTTGACCTGCATTTCCCAGCAGTTCATCCCTGGGATTTTTACCCTGAAGTTTTGGTGCTGCTCTGTCCTGTAAGTGCCCCTTGCCCTCTGTTCTGAGTTGAAACACTCACAGCAATGTGTCCCCACACTTCAGATGCACCAGGGAATGAATGGGATGAATCCCGAACTAATTTAATGAACATTTTCTCTGTTGAAGCAGCTGTAGGAATCGCTTGGAGCTTGGGGTGTAGTTTTTCACCAGCTGATGCTGAGTGAGGCTGGCAAGGTGCAGGTGGAATGGCCTCTCCCCAGATCTGGTTACACCACGTCAGGACCCCGGGGAGGAAAAAGGCAGAATTCAATATGTGCATGTGAGAGGGGAGCCCTCATCCTCCACAGCGCTGTTTTATTCCAATTCCTTCAGGTAAAGTCTGTACCCACCCTGGGTCCTGTCCCAGTGAGTGGAGATATCCCAAAGGCTGTGGCAATGCAGGGAAACTGCAAAAATTGACTTTGTGAGTTGGAATCACATTAAAGATTCATGTGGAGTCTTAGCACCTGCTCCTCCTTTGTGGGATATCTGCACCGTTAATTTTTAAGCATGTCTTAGCCTGGGGAAGGGAGATCCTATAACCAAGGGAATATACATTATTAACCTTAAAGCTCCCAGCTCGAGGCAGCTCCTGCAGCCTCAGCCATTCCAGGTTCTGAAGGAGCAGCTGAGCACCCATCAGCTGCTCTGTGGTGACATCAAACCGGGATGGCTCCAGCTCAACACACCCAAAGGATGCGCTCCCTAATTTGGGTAGCTTGTAATTAACACAGAACGCTCACATTGACTCATCAAAGATCCCAGGTGCAACCTAATCTCGAGCAAGATACCGTTTCTAGTTCTTATCTTGGAAAAGTGGCCACTAAGTGGATGCAAGTGCCATAGGCCCAAGTCCCTGGTCCCAGTAAATTATTAAAGGAGCTCAGTTCGGGTGAGGACATCATCCCTGCCTGGCTGCCCAGAGTTCCGAGGGACCTTACCCAGGTTCAAAGCCCCTGGTGAATGGTTTCCTTGGAATAATTGGTAACAGCAGCCAGGATGGACACCCAGGTAACTTTAATTGTCGTGGCTGGAGTGGGAGATGCATTAACAGAGAGATTTATTCCATGGGGCATTGCCTGCAGGGGGCTGGAACCGGAGGATTTTTAAGGTCCTTCCAACCCAATCACGCTGGGATTTTAAGATTTCTATTATCTGTATTAGGATATATTTGAGTGGTGCATATCCATAGGTTAAATGATGGGATAATAATATGAAAATTATATTTTTATAAAGCACACAACTGATCTAATTCAGTCACAAATATCAGGACTCATTTCCCAAACTTCCTGGTGCAGAAATATATATTGAGTTTATCCTGGAAAATGGGGGGTAAGAGCGACTTTTCTCCTCGATTCCCTTGTGCTCCTAAATGCTCCCTTTCCTTCTCTCCTGGCTAATGGCATTTTTGGACTTCAACACAGAAATATCTTGGAAGCTGGGACTGGGATGACATCTCACTTGTATGGTAATGAAATCTTGACAGAAGAGATGACAGATGGAACTCCAGGATCAATCCAGCTACTTTTCTTTTTCCAACAAGATACTAAAATTGGAGGTTTTATAGCAAATTATAATTAAGGTGCAGGTTTCTTGGTGTCTGCTGATGACTTTTTCTCGTCTTGGACTTTAGGAAAACTTCCAGGGAAAATTCTGCAGTACTGCACCACTGACACTGGTGCAGGCTGGTTTCTTAACACGTCCAGTTTAGTTTTCCTAAATGCTCCTGAAGTTCTGGAGCTGGGCTCTTTGGACAGAGGTGTCACTGTTTTGGTGTGGTGCCCTGCAATCTCTATCAAATCCCATCACAAAAGCCCGGGGATGGCTTTTGCAGGACAGACATCCAGGTAACCTTGACATTTTCTGTCCAGAGCTGCCTCCTAAGGAACTGGATGAGGGTGAAATTCCTGTGGTCTCCTTGGCAAAAGCCACCCGCCGCAAAATAACGTGGTTAATCCTCGGTTTATTTATTGAGCATCGGTGTGTTGAGACCTGCTCAGAGGCAAGAGGCTCCCTTGGCATCTCCTGTCCTCCTCTTTCTGCGGAAAACCGTGGTCAGTGCTGGGGAGGGACACAGAGCCTACGCTCGCTCCGGGAAGGTCAGTCCTGCAGCAGCGCCGGGTGCTTGGAATGTGCTGGAAAAGTTTCCCAGGGAGCTGCTCCCTGGAGGGACTGGGCTGGAGAGAGGCAGCAGGGAGGGAGGCCCTGCAGCTGGGGGGGCTGGAGGGAAGGAAGGAAGGAAGGAGTGACTGAGGCACTGGGAGAGGAGCTGCAGCCAAGGTGGTCAGCTGGGAGCAAAGCTGGATGCGGACTCCGCAAGGCAGATGGCAGAGCGGGATGCAGAGGCCAAGGAGGAGGAAGGAAAATATTCCCAGAGAGAAGGTGGAAAAGGCAGAGCATGACAGGCTGAGGCAGAGAGAGAAATACAGTCACCGAAGGCAAGGGAGGATTTAATTTTTAATTAGCCACAATTAATTCCTTCCACAGCTGAAGTCTGGTGAGAACACGGAGTGAAAGGAGGTAACGGTGGGTTTTCTTTGATGGGTCCCATCAGAGAGGGAGGCAAAGGGGGTCTCTCAGGGAGCTGAAGTCCTGAACTCAGAGCTGCTGGGGATGTCTGGCTGTAGGACAATCCTGGGAAATCCCTGGAGTTTTCCTTCTTGCAGCATGGAAGGGGTTTTTACTCTGCATGAGGAGCTGCTCTGTGCATGGTCTGGCCGGGGCAGAGGTGATGGATCCCTCTGTTCAATGACCCAAAATTCAGCAGGAGAATGGTCCATCCATTGTGATAAGGACCTTGCCACTGAGGCTTTGAGCTGATAGAGGAATGAGGGAATTTCTTTTCAGTACTGGTTGCAGGAGGCTCAAAAATAATTCCTCCTCAGGAAGGCTTGGATTTAGAGGGGCCTTTTTTCCCCCCTCAGCCGGGACTCCCTGTCTGGCTATTTACTGTATTAATGTCACGAGGCAGAATTCCAGCAAACGCGATGAGCACATTCATTACTGGGATAATTACTGGGATAATTGTTCTGCTGCGGAGCTGGGACAGAGCACTGGCTGCAGGATCTGCCTTCTCCTTTCTCCCCACTTCCCTGCTTTTCTCCCACATCCTCTCTTTGCTCCTCATCCCTGTAAATAGTCCTCAGTGAGGAATTCTTCCAGGGAAGTCTCATAGAGGAAACACATCCCTTTCCTCCAAAGCCCCTCTGTGTTATTTTTAATATGTAAAATGTTTCAATCTAAATCACTGCCGTTATTTCTACTTCCTCAAATAACTTTCAGCTCTAAGTATGAAAAAACCAGATAAATAATTCATAAAGCTCCTTATGTCCTTGTATAAGACTCTTTAAAAGAAACGTATTCATTTTAGGTACATTTAAGTTACAAGATGAGCAATAGCAACACTTTCTGATTCAAACATGCACCTAAATCCAACAAAATGGGGCTATTTTGACCCATTTTAACAGGTTTTCCTTGTTTCAGAGGATGGCCTTTCTCTCTGTCATCCAGAAAAGCATTTAGGAATCAGCTGAGTCCCCTCTGCCTCCACCTGCTCTGCCCTGCCCTTCATCCCACATGGAATGAGTAGTTCTGTGCTTCAGAAAGTGTGTGTGGGGGATTAATTTTTCCCTTTTTCCTTCTCGGCTTGCCTTAAGCTGCCTTTTTGTAGAAAGGTGGAAGAAGCGGGTTAAGTTCAGAGCTCTTCCTACGTTTTTTTGCTTTAAACTGGAAATTTCTGGCTAATGGCAAGCCGCGATCTGACTGGGAGCGGTGGTTGTCTTCCTTCTCCAAGGAACAAAGGCAGAAGAGGTTTTGGGGTGTTTTGGACAGAATTGTGTGACCAAAGGAAGAGGGAAGGAGCTGACTTTCCCTGCTCTTTTGTCCCCTCGCATTTCCCGCCCTTTT
>VZTX01008760.1:0-80009 GCA_013400915.1 Pardalotus punctatus | reverse complement strand
GGGCGCGGAGGCCGCCGCGCTGGAGGGACCGGCGCTGACAGCGGCTCCCGGCCGGCCTGCCCGGGGATGTGCTGCCGCGCTCCGTCCCTCGTTCCGTGCGTTCGCGGTTTGTTTTCATCCTTGGCGGCGTTTCATCATCCGTGGCCGGGCTCGGCAGCCGCGCTGTGGAGATGGGCCTTGCGGCTCCATTTCCGTGGGGTTGGTCCAGGAGGACACATCCTGCTCGCCTTTGCTGCCTTGTACAGATTCCGCCTCCAGACTGATGTTATGCAAAATTTAGGTGATAAAAATCAAACCCTTTATTCCCACCCTGCCCCCTTCGTGGAACTTGCTGATTCTGGGGTGCAGCTGGGAGCACCCCGGGAGTTCTCCCGTGAGTGCTGGCAGAAGCAGGGGGTTCTGGCTCAGTCCCTGCATCCCGGTTTTGCTTCTGCTGCCATGGACGTGCCCCAGGTGCTTTTTGAGGCCCTACGGTCCCTGCTCGCTCCAAAGGCCGGTGCTGTGGGAATTACTTGTTCTCAGGGCTATGCTGTGGCTCGGGCTCCAAATTGGAGTGGTGGATCTGTCACTGCTGTTTGCATCAGATGTCCCCGGATCTGGCACTATTTAGGCTGGTTTAGGCTGATGAGATGAAAGGTATTTTTTTATTGTAAGTGTTGATTTCTGTTGAAAGTGACGTGTTGATGCCATTCTGCTTATGGGAGAGAGGCTCCATAAAAACATTTTTGATGATTGAAATTCAGGTGTATTTCTGATTACCCTTTCCATCCTGCTCCTGGTGCCCTTTCCTTGCTTTTGTAGTTCCTCTCTTCTTGCACATCACAAATGCCATCGGTGTCCTTGCTGGTTGTCCTGTGCTGGGCTTGCAGGCTGCCCCTGACAAAATTCACAGGGGCAAGTTGTTAAATACCCATGCTCAGGTGAATGTCACAGGTTAAAATCATTCTTCAGGTTCGCTCTGGCCAAAACAACGTTTGGAATCTGGTATGAGCTGACAGAGTCCTTCTGAATGTAATTAATCCTGCTGCCGGTTGAAACTGAGAAGTCTAAAAACAAGGGCAGGCATTAATAAGTTTAATTACATGTCCTTCGTGTTGCTCAGGGAAGGTGTTGCGTTAGTGAGGGCAACCTGTAACTCCAGGTTCCCATTGTGAGTGTGCTGAGCAGTGTTTCCCAGGCAGAGATCAGCAGCTGGGACTTCAGGGAACTGCAGGAGAAAGTTCAGGGTAGCAGAACATGGAGAAGGGTGTGCTGCTGCATGCTGAGACTTCATCCATGTGTCCTCTCCTGCAGGAAAAAAAAAACATTCTTCATCTTCTGGAAGCCTGCAAGTTCTCTTGTGTGCTGTTGTTGGTGGTTATTCCCATAACATCACTTTGATATTTATTTGTTACTTTGAAGCAGGATGAGGCACAGGGGAGGAAGGGATGAGAACTCCCAGCAGTGGTCCCGAGGTCAGCGGGCAGCCGGCCCCGGCGGGGGGGTCACACAGGCGCTGCTGCAGAGCCCTGGGGAGAGCTGCTCTGGAGGACAGTGGGAAGCGGATCAGAGCAGTCTGGGCTCTGCAGAGCAGAGTTTCAGAGCAGTCTGGGCTCTGCAGAGCAGAGTTTCAGAGCAGTCTGGGCTCTGCAGAGCAGAGTTTCAGAGCGAAGCAGCCGCAGGCTCGGGAGGGACAGTGGCACAGGGCAGAGCTCCCCGGTGGAGCTGGCAGAGGATGGTGGGTGATTTATTCCCATCTGCAACTGCTAAAATCCTTCTCCCATCTGATGTTGCAAATCAATTTACTGGAGTTGTGCACTTTGTTCTCAGTCATAACAAACCCCTAATCCCCGGGCTGGAGACAGATTTAGATTCTGTCTATGCTGCATGTGGATCTGCTGGGTTGTTCCACTGCGCTTGGACCCCCTGGCAGCGGGCGAGTGCTGGGGAGGGAGTCAGGGCTGTCCTAAAGAACCTGCTCCCAGCTGGGCACAGAAAAGAACTGTCAGCCTCAAAAAGCTTCACACAGGGAATCTTTCCTGGCCAGGAGACGTGTCACAGAGTCAGACCTGTAATTTGGGAGATCAAATCCCTCTGACACTGGGGAAGAATACACACTGCCAGCTGGTGCCAATGGCATTTCCTCAGCTTAGGGCCTGGACTTCCTTCAGAATTCCCCAATCTGCTCATGCTCTCAGAGCAGAACAGTAGGAGATTTAAGAAAGGCTCTTCATTTTTCCCCTCGTGTTCTGGTGTTAGGTTTTGTGTCTGCTCCATCCCTATGCAGCCACCCACCAGGTTCCCTGTTTGTGTCTCGAAAATAATCAGGAACGTTTTCATCGTGAAACCACAGGAGCAGCAGCCGGGTGGTGTCAGGCAGGTGAGGCTGTGAAATGAGGACTGCCAAAGTTGCCTCTTTGCAGCGCTGTTTGCTGCCTCTATTGCTCAAAACCCAGCCCTGGAGTTGGGTGAGGAGAGGATGGATTGTCCCTCCATGCTTGTTTTTCCAAGTCTTCCCTGCAGTCCCTGTAGTTCTGGTTGGATTTGGTGGTACTCGAGTGGCTGTTGAGGGCACAGGCAGAGGGGATACATCCCTTCACATGGTAATGTTTTATGACTTTTATTATTTAGCACAGCAATCCTCCCTCATTGCTCTCGGGCAGCAGAGCTCTTTCTTTAATAACCAGAGACTGGCTGCTGCTCTGCAGCACTCGCCAGGTCAGTGCCGGTAGCAGTAATGTTATTTCTCTTTAGAACTAATGTGGTCTTTTATGAGATTTTTTCCTCCCCCCTTCATCTCAACTGAACTTTAGGCAAGTAGAAAGGGATTAAAAAAAGGCCCTTGGCAAAAAGAATTGAATGTGCTGTTTGGAAAGAGGGTTCCCACTGTGAGATGGCTCTGGGCAGCTGGCCGTTCCCAGCGTATTAAAACAAAGGTGTAGGATTGGAATTAGATCAGCTGACGTAAACCGGGACAGGACCTGGAATACGCAGCGAGTTATTGGAGCAAGAGATCGGATGGCCCCACAGGCAGCATCTTCCCAGTGATGGTAGGGAGATGAATGTGAACAAAGTGCCTCTGTCATCTTGGAAGTGTGTGTTCACGGTCAGCAAATGGTGCTCCAGGTGCGTGTGGCTGCTGGGGTGCGGGATGGCTGCTGGAGAGCAGGGGTGTGCAGGGGCTCTGGTGTCCCTGTCACTGTGGGTGCTGCTCTCGGGCTCAGGAAAGCAGCTTGTGGCCTTTCTCTCGCTGTGGGTACAAAGGGAAGTCTGTGGGAACAGCGGCAGGGACTGGCAAATGTTTTCCAGTAAATGGGCTCGTGCCACAAATGCCGTGTCACCGAGGGACACGCGTGCTCTCTGCCCTGGATTGAAATCAAAGGACCGTGTGCCCTTGGGAGGCAGGGGGGTGGAACAGAGATGGGACAGAGCCCTGGGAGGGGGCTCTGCTCGTCCTGCCCTGCCAGGGCTGCCTCTGGCAGAGACATCCTTCATCCCTGCTGCTGAGATTTCCAACAGCTCTAATTAATGACATCTCCCCACTTAGCTCTTGATACACAGACAGATGCTGGGTTTTTAGGGCTGGTTTGAGACCTGCAGCGTTCCCCCTGCACAGAGCAGCATCTGGTGAGAAATGTGTCTGCTGCTGACCTGGGCTGGATCTGAGCGGGCGCTCAGGAGTGAGAGACATCGTGGGAACAGGTCCTGCTGGGGCAAGGGCCTGACAAATAACCTCCCCAAAAAGTCCCATTAATTTTAGGATTCCCAGAGGCATTCAGCAGAGCGTGGAGGGATATGAATACACATTTGCTGAATCTGGTGAGACTGTAATATGTCCTGAGAAACTCCCCCTTGGTAATCCTTCGTATTGCACATCTGCACTCCCACCCGTGGCTGTCCAGCTGCAGTAGTTTTAAATGAAAAATAGACTTGTTTTAATTTTTACAAAAATTCTTAGGTCAGCATGAAGCAATGCAGCTCAATGATATACTGATTGTGGGTTTATTTTATCAGTATTTATATTTGTCTGCACAAGAATGCAAGTCTCAGCTTGGTTATTTACCTTTTCTAATTTCATCTGTAAAATATGGAAATAAGATTTACCATAAATGCCTCGATTCTGGGCTTATCTGGGCTGGCTGAACAGTCTGTATTGTCAGTTCTTGAGCTGCTGGATATTAGTTCTGCACACAGCATCCAGAGGTAACTTGATCTGTCTGCCTGTATTAGAGTTAATTTACAGTATCATTCAGAGGAAAAGGATAGGGACCCTTTTCTGTGAAAATAGTGGAAAATTGCCACAAAGTACTGGGAAATGACTGTGCTGGTTCCTAAAGATCAATTTATTCGCCACAGAGATGTGGGGTGAGTGGGCAGTTGAGAGAATGGCTAATGGCACGGAGAGCCTTTGCTGGGAACCGATCTGGCACAGGGCTGTGCCAAGCCCAGCAGGGCTTTCAGCACCTCAGGGCTGGGGGTTGTGCCCTCAGGAACACCGTGCTGCTGGTTGTTCTGCAGATGTTTGACAGGTGCCACCACAGCTGCTCCTGGCTCGCGCCCCGGTAGGTGCAGGGAAGTGTCCCAGAGCCCTTGGGCAGCGTGTCCCCAGGCTGGGTGGCCCTGGTGAGAAGGGGTGGCCGTGGCACTCAGAGCTGTCCATGGAGCAGCTCAGGCAGGGAACCAGCCGTGGGTGGTTCCGTTATCACCTGGGGCTTCATCCATGGCCTGAATCTTAATGGCAGATCTAGAGAAGCACCTGTTTATCTGCTGCTGCCGTTTATCTGAGAATCTCCTTGGGCTGTTTTCTGGATCCAGCCTGGCGTGTAATTCACTGGAAGCGATGAATTTTGCATGCACTGTTGACATTTCTCTCTGTTTTGGTCAGCTTTATTCTGGAGAACAACAAAACTCAGCGCACGCATCAGAGCGAGCTGGGAGGATACTGGGAGCATTGTTGTTTGGCTCATGAGAGACCATGCTGAGAATATCACAAACTGCCCTTATTGCTGTCCTTCCGTGCCTTTGGAGAAAGTGTCACACTCCCTTTGTAGACAGGGACACTTGGTCTCTTTGGGAGCCCCCAAAGTGCTTGCCAGAGGTTTTAAAGGTCAGAGTTATGAGGGTCAGAGCTCTGGCACAGGAACATCTGACATGGTGCAGGCTGTAGAGAAGGCAGCTTCTCCCTTTGCTCTCGAGTTATTTTTTTCCCTTGCCACTTTATGGGTTTGCTGTGTTTTCCCTGGGAGTACTTAACTATCTTATCTTTCTTCTTTTTTTTTTTCCCTCCCTTGAGCTCTCTGGTTTTGCTCTAAGAGTTACAGCACCATTGATTGTATTGGCTGTCTCAAAAATGGTGCTCTGCTCGCTGTCTGTGGGCTCCCCACTGCTAAATGCTGCCAGTGGGACTCCAGAGCATTTAGATCAATCGATAGGGCTATCACAGCCTGATTTTCCACACTGCCCCCATCCCAGGGACGTGTGTGACAATTGGAGAGAGCTCATGAGCCCCAGGGTTGTTGGTGACAGAGTGTGGATCTAGACATGGGTGTTTTGGTGAGGTTCTGGCACCACCAGAGCTCAGCACCAGGTGCTGCAGACCTGGTGGTGCTGATGAGACAGCAGTGGGTGCTGGGGCCAGCTGGCCTTCAATGCACCCCCTCAGGAACAAAGGCACCACACCTGGAAAGTCTTGTTCAGGAACACATCTCACCTGGAAAGTCTCATTCAGGAATACGTCACACCTGGGAAGTCTTGTTTAGGAACACATCACATCTGGGAAATCTCATTCAGGAACACATCACACCTGGGAAGGAACACATCACACCTGGGAAGTCTCGTTTAGGAACACATCACATCTGGGAAGGAACACATCACACCTGGGAAGTCTCATTCAGGAACACATCACACCTGGGAAGTCTCATTCAGGAACACATCACACCTGGGAAGTCTCGTTTAGGAACACATCACACTTGGGAAGTCTCCCTCAGTAGGTGTGGTGTCCACTTAGAGTTTGATTCTGTTGTTCAGAGACCCACAGTCTTCAAACCTCTAAATAATTGACTCCTGACCACATCAGAGTTGGGAAAAAATGTTTTACTGCCTATACCAACTGTCATGGAACCTTCAGAGCAGAAATTACAAATGGGACAGTGTAGCAGGCTCTGTTTTTCGGGGCCCTTGGTTATTTCATGACAAAACATTCCTAGGAATATTGTGCAGTTGTTGCTGACAGATGTTGCTAACACATTTCTCTGGGAAAGAGAGCATCCACTGACACCGTTATGTTTTTTCCTCCAGATCCCATCTAATGCCGAGGCTGAAAGAATCGCGTTCCCACGAGTCCTTGCTCAGTCCCAGTAGTGCTGTTGAGGCTCTGGATCTCAGTATGGAGGAGGAAGTGGTCATCAAGCCAGTCCACAGTAGCATCCTAGGACAAGACTACTGCTTTGAGGTAAGGAGCCATGGGGCTGGGCAGGGCTGTGCCCCTGCTGCACCGTGGGGCCTGCTGGGGAGCCAGGTGTGGGCTGGCATCTGGAGCCCTGGCTGTTAGCAGCCACTGCTGCTCTGAATTGCTACACAGAGACCATTTCATAGGCAGAAAATTGCTCCCATCTTTCCAAGGAGGATCATATCCCCACAATCAGAGCAATGAGCTCCATGTAAGTGCTGTCATAGCAGAGCTGCTGGCACAGGTGCTGCACTGCTTAGGGCTGTGTATCAGCAGAGCATAAATTGTTTATGCTCATACACTTTATGTTCATACAGATATTGGGAAGTGCTAATCCTTACCAGTGTTCCCAAAGACATTACATGTGGTCACAGAGCCAGCCTGTTGCTGTCAGTGGGAGTGGGGAGGACTTTGTCTAGGAAACCCTTTATTTACCTTGTTTGTAGAACCTGTGAGTATTTCAGATTACTTTGACATCTGTTATGGCATGTGGTAAGGTCTGTGCTAGCAGGAGGGAGTAGGACACGTACAGCCTGGGCTGTAGTTGGATAATTCAATGCAGGATGTCTTGGGAATCATTTGTCCTGAATTGTGGATGGCAAAGTATTATTGCTTATGGCAGTGGCTGGGTACAGAACTGGGAAATAGTTTTCTTTCAGTAATAAGGTGGTCGATATTTGTGTTTCTGTGAAGGGAAGGTAACACCTGTTCGTGTTGGACATGGAGAAGCTGATAAATGGTGTATCCATGCTTGGATTGTGCTGTAGGGGTGAAGGGGCTGCAGGTTGTCCTTGGATGGGCAGTGCTGGATGAGCGCATGTCAGTGTTCAAGAGCAGTCAGGCTGGAAAGATGAAGACATTTTTCTTTACTGAAATTAGCAGACTTTGAAATAAATGTGTTTAAAGATCCATTTCTTAAAATATAAGCAGGTAACATGAAAACAGTTTTACAAAAAATAGCCCCAAACATAAACTCTGTAATGGGCTGAGGTATAAATTTTGCAGTGCTGTTCTTCATTCTTTGTGGAATTGAGCAAGTGCAATGGGTCAGGAGGGGAACGGTTTTGTAAATTATATGTCCTCTATTACATTCCGCTCTAGAAAGATAAAACGAATCTAGATGGAAAATAGATGTGACATCCATAATATAAAAATTGTTTGCCAATTCTGTTCAGCCCACAAGAGGAGAGGAAGGGATTTGAACAGAACTTGCAGAAAGTTGAGTGGAGAGGGAAGTTACACAAGTCATGCATTTGGAAGGAGGAAGAAAATTTTGGGGTTAAGTGAGTTGGATAAAGAGGAGTCACACCATAAAAAAAGAACGTGTTAATTGCTGTTCTGCAAACCCTGCAGAGGAGAGGAAGAATGCCAGGAAACAACAGGGACATTGATTTGTCACTGGTGGCTGCTCACTGAGGTGAGAGCTAAATGGCACATCGTGTCAGTGCCTTGGGCTCCATCTCCAGAGAGCCTTTTCCAAGCTGGGCCTGAGGGCAGCACTGCGATGAGTTTGCAGATCTCCTGGGATCCCTGCTGGGTGCCAGGCAGTGACTGCAGTCCACAGCACTCGGGTACCACTGATGGACACAAAGGAGCTCAACAGGTGTCCTGGACAAGCAGCCCTGACCAAGAAATGCCGAGTGAGAAGGCCCTGCCGGAGTCACGGGGACGAGGGGACCGAGGTGTTTTCTGTGCAGTGGGTTGGGAAGGTGCTGCAGTTGGTGGTGGTGCCTCATCCCTGCCCGTTGAGGCTGCTGTGGATCTGCTCCCTGGGGAGATCTGTTGGGAACTGGAAGGTTTCCTGCCTCCAGCTGAGAAGTGAAGCTGCTGCTGAGCAGTGCCAGCCTTGCACAGTCCTTCACCACCTTCTCCCGGTGGTGGGGTGGCCAGGCAGGGACAGTGCCCCGGGAGCTGTTCCCATCCCGGCTGGCTGGTGGCCATCAGTGCTCACCTGACACAGCTCCTCCCCTGCCGGAGCAGCCTCGTGGCCCGGGGACCCGGCCAGGAAGATCTGACACGGCTGCAGATGGAGGAGAGCGAGTTTGGAGAGGAACTGGCAGCACACCCAGATGGAGACAAAAGCGAGAGGTGCCAAAGCCATCTGCAGTGGAAAACAACCAAGTGGCTCGTTGGGAGGCAGCTGGTGGATGAAGGTGCAGGGAATTGTTCCTCCCTTTTATCTCCACCACCCTGCATGAAGATGTGCTCAGCCCCAGTGCTCGGCTCTGCTCCCTTCACCTCTGCCAGGGAGCACAGTCAGCACCAGGGCAGGGCTTTTCCATGGGCTGCATTTGGCTTTTTCTGCTTGCTTAGTTTTGTGAAATTTGCTTTTTTCTCACTTGCTGGGTACTTGGCAGTCAGTATTTACTTGTTTCCTTCATTGATTTTTTTTTTTTTTTTAAATTACTCAGCATCATCTTCTTTCTCCTTTTAAGACTTCTCAGTCAGCAAATCATCCCATGCCACTGCACATGCTGCATGTGCTAAATATACCCTGGGCATCTCAGCCAGTGCCAGTACCAGAGGCTCGGAGTCCAGGCTCCCAGAGCCTGCTCCTGGCCCTGCTTTTTAGGGGTCCTGGGTCAGGCAGGGCCATTAGGGCTGATGGGCTCTCTCAGGTCATGGCCTTGTCCCATTGCACAGCCTGTGCCTGAGCTGTCCCAGGACACAGCTGGAGCAAGGACAAACTGTGGTTGCTCCAGAACAACTGAGCCTGTTGCCTCATCCTGGCCTTGCCTCAGCAAGAGAGAATTTAGTGGAGCTAAATTTAGCAGCAGTAAATTTGATCCAGCTGTGCAAATGCTGGCCATCGCTGGTGTGGCCCTTCGGGTGCCTGGAGCGGCTGCGGGGCCAGGGGTGCAGCTGAGCCCTGACTGCTCCTTGGAAAATCCGCAGGGCACCGAGGGCAGCACCTTCAGTAGCTCAGTTATCATCCCCTGGAACTCCATGGATGTCCCTCAAGTGAAGCTACCCTGCACCTTAAAACTGTCTTAAAAAGACGGGATTTTATCTGACTGGAGAGATCACCCATCCAAGGACTGGGGATAATGGAACATGTAACATTTCAGAAATTAATGAGTTTTATTAATTGAGTTTATCCTGTACATTAACAGTATCCCAGCATATCCAAAATCTTGATGAAACCAGAATATTCTCTTTATAAAGGTAATTAATATCTCATAAAGATCATTAATGCCATATAATATTTAAGTCAGAACTCAAAGCTGGGATGTGATTACAGATCTGAGAAAAATTGCATTTTTGGTCATATATGGTAGATGTGACCTTCAGCTCCCACCAGACCAAGACACACTTCATATCTGACACATGATTTTCTGTTCTCTCACTTCAGTATGACAGTTACAGGTTTTGTAGGTTTTGAAAGATTAATTAATTTATAATTGTTTTAAAATTGAATGCTGAATTTGGCCATGATAATTCATATGTTTACTTAGGTGTGGCAAGAAAATACATTAGATATCCAACCAAACAGGTAGCTGGTGATAAATGAACATTGACTGAACAGATCCAGAAGAAGGACAGCTGAATTACATGGTTATTTTTTTGGATATTGTCCTTTGTGCAGCTGTAGGATCCATGTGTATCACCAAGGAGAACTCATCTTTTAGAGATCATGTTTCAACAGCAGCCAAAGAAATCTTAATTCTCCTTTATGGAAGAGCTTCCAAGTTTCTGTCTCTGGATCTGAGAACGTTTTTAAATGCAGTTGTGCACCGAACTCCATCAAAAACTGAAGACCTAAAGAAAAAGCTGAGTGAGAAATGGCCTTTGAGGCAATGGACTACCGATACAGTTTATTGGAATGTGGATTTGACCTGTCCCACCTTTACTACAAACTGATTTCTAAGCGATTGGTGGGGACTGAATTTTGTGGCCCCTTGGCCGGTGGCCTCGAGGGCTTTCCCTGCTGTGGGGTACAGAAACCTGGCCCTGACACTTGCAGGGCACTGTGGCTGTACCAGGAGTGGCAGGGCTTCCATGGATTGGCCTTGAACATGGATGATTGAGACTTCTGCAGCTTTAGATGGGCTGAGTGAGACAGGGCTCAAGTTCTGATTTTTGAGGTTCATGTCTGAAGAACTCCTTTGAAGTCCTAGAAATGCCTGTCACTTGAACAGGTGGGAGCTGTCTGGAGCAGTGCTCGCTTGCTCTGCACCTTTCTGTTGCTTCAGCCCCAGTTCTGGTGTGGAAATGTTGCTGAGTGGCTCCTGTGGGACGGTCACGGGTGTAATTCAGAGTCAGGGCGGACACGCCGTGGCAGCAGTGATGTGGCCGTACATCACTGCTCTGTAGGTGTCATTGCCTGCCAGGTGTGTGAACTCTCACTGGGGAAGGATCAGGATGCAGGGCTGTGGAGCCCTGTGGCAGAGCAGGGCGTGGGGATCACACACTGGACATGGTGATAATCCTGTGTGCCAGCAGAACGCCGTGTGGGAAAGGGCAGGGATGGAGCTTCACAGGAGTGAAGCAGTGGAGAGGAGATGAAGCAGGGTGGGTTTCTCGTGGGAGATTTTCAAGAAGCTGGAAATACTCTGGAGGATGAAAGGATGCTGGAAAGATCACACTGCTGTGCCTGCTAGGATGGAGTCTGTTTTTGGAACTACAGGAGAGCTGGTGCTCAGAAGAATGTATTTTACAGGCAGAGTATAAAAGCTTGCAAGGACAGGGAGAGTGTCTGTCTGAAGGAGGAAGCCTCTGGAATATCAAGGGTTGGAAGATTCTTTGCATTTTTATGTAAAGACAGAACGAGCCTCTTCTCATTCTGTCCTGGTCTGTGTTCAAAGGAAGGGATGTGTTCAACTTATCGTTGAGGTTTGCTAATGACAAATCTTTGTGAGTGCCAGCCCTGCTGTAAGAACAGGTTGGGCTTCTGGGAGATACATGAAATTAAAGGAGATTGTGTCTCCCAGAAGCTGATAACCCAGTGCACAGTGTGTAAACACAAACACTGGAAGATGATAAAGCACTCACAAATAACTCTGCAGGTTGAGACTGGCGGAAATGAAGCTCAGAGGGGAGTTATTTAGAGTACGAGCCAGGTCCATTTGGCCTCCTGGCAGGGCTGTACGTGCAGAATATTGCTGGACAAAAGCAAATGCAAAGGGCAGGGAGCTGGAACCATGTTCCTGGTGGTCAGGAGCAGCAGGTGTGGAGGAGATGGCAGCTTGGGGAATATCTGTGTGTGAGGGGAAGGTGCAGGCAGCTACTGGCTTTGATGCCAAGGAAGTTTGGCATGGGGGCATAGGAGGGAAATTTGGTGCCTGTCACTGAGCTGCCAGGCAGTGATGCTTCCATGGACTCTCAGCAGGGTTGAGTTTCCTTGGGAGAGCAGGGATGTGAAGAGGAATAAGGGGCACTTGCACCTCTGGAAATGTCCCTGCTATGGGTGTGTTTCTTAAACCTTGGCTATGAACTCCCAATGGCCAGAGAAAGTCACGCAAATACTGCAGAAAATCCCTTGGGATGATCCTGGAATGGTGAGAGGAGGGCTCAGCAGCACTTCCCAGCCATGTCCAGGTTGGGAAGCCCCCTGGTTCTCCCCAGCTGGGGTGGGTGCTGTGGGCCGTGGGCTGGGCTGGGATGAGCTGTACCACGGCCAGGATGGGGAGTACAGACCTGTCCCCATGTTCTTCACAGCATGGGCTCCAGAAGCAGCAGGACACAAAGGGGGAAGGTGGGAAGCCTTTCCCAGCCTGATGTTCTGCTGGAAACAAGGAATGGGTTGTTACTGTCCCAGGCTTGGGGCTGAGCCTGGAGGAATGCCAAGTAACCACTCAGAGATCCAATTTATCTTTAGTTCATCTAAGGATTTGCACTCTCTCAGTTGTGGAACTTGGTGGTTTAAAGCATCACATGCATGGGGCCCATTATCCAGTGTTTTCTGGTGTGGAAGAGGAGAAGTAATTGGAATTTGCTTCTATGATTATTTCTGTGACATACAGAGTTGTCCTGTTTATCCGCCAGCCTTAGGGGCTGTTGCTTCATGCTTGGGTAAAACTGTTTACTTTAAAAAAAATTTTTAAAAATCCACTAGCATGTTCCCTAAGTCCCCCTCTCTCCCCAAACCACACTCTGCAGTGTGCTGGTCAAGACATAATCCTGTTCCTTTCCCTGTAGGTGACGACTTCATCAGGAAGTAAGTGCTTCTCGTGTCGTTCGGCAGCAGAGCGAGATAAATGGATGGAGAACCTGCGGCGTGCCGTGCACCCCAACAAGGTAGTGGCTGTGAGGAATTGCCTCTGTTCTAGTTCAGTTCCTCGTTATTACATTTTATAGCCCAGTGCATGGGAGCAGCAGGGGACGTATTGTCATTGGAGTGAGGAAGTGGAACTCCGGGTCAGCCTTTTTCCATATTGCTTTCTTCCACAATTATATTTACAGACAAGCGCCAATTATTCCTTCGCCTCTTTTCTCAGCACATGCTGCTTCAGCTCTTACTAAGAATTGATCAGACCTGAAGAATCTTCAATGTTGCTGTTACTGAGGGTACTTGCCACTTCCATAGGACTTTGACCTCCCAAAAGCTGTGGGACAGATGTCAGGTAGCTGCCAGCAAAGTCACAAGACTGAATAGTCTGAAGAGTTTGTGTGTCAGCTGCTGACACAGAGTCTGCTTCGGTGATGGAGGAGCTCAGATGTCCATTTTCCAGAGGTGACAGTGGAATGTAGCTTCCCCTTCTCCAGCCATTTGAGGTGCAAAGTCATCTCCTGGGTTTTACAGGAACAAATCCTTTTCTTCACTAGAACATAGGCATATGCAATATGCATTTTTATGGCCCACTAAGACTAAGTACATCCTAAAATAAAATGTACAGCTGCTTCTCCCTCTCTGTGCTGGAGTTGGCTGCAAGGATTGTCAGGATTAATGCAGGATTTCACAGCTGATGAGGTCAACCAAGTCTTTTTCTGTTGGTCAGAGAAGACACAAATGATGGGATCCTGTGAACTCCTCCTGGCTGTGCACACAAATGCAGTCCAGGCCTGGTGGATTCTAAAAGGCCCTCAGTCTGAGAGTTTGTTGTTCCCAGCACAGTGCCAAATGTTAGGATAAAGGATTTCCTTCGATCCGAAACTTTGAAGTCAGAGCGTGAGCAGTGGAGGGGAGCAGTGGCCTCCGCTTCTGGCAGCGTGTTCCTCTCTCTGGAGTGCAGTGGCTCCAGTGCTTTCCGAGGGCTTTTCCTGGTAGTCCTGACCTGAGAGAGCTGTGTGAGGTTTGTGTGGTCACCCTTGGCATGAGAGAGCTGGGAACTTGAGCTGGGGCTGGGCGTGTCACTGCGGCTTCAAGGTGCAGCGTTGAGTGGAAATCCATTTCAAAGTGTTTCCATCGTCTCAAAGCCTGCAGTAACTGATGGCTGATTTTCCATCTTTCTTTGAGTTCCTAGACAATAAACTCTCAGTATCTGACCTTGATATTTCTGTCAGGAATTCAGTGTTCTTGTGCAGTTCCTGTGTGTACTTCCTGAACCTGCAGTACCCCATTGTGGACTTCCAGCAGGAATGTTCCTGCTCAGACTCCTGGGTTTCAGTGGCTGCTGTTTCAGTGAGGGGTTTCCAAACAAAACAGGTTTTGCAGAACCCCAGCAGCGGTTCAGCTGCCAGTACTTGATCGTTGGAGTCACACCCACAGCAAATACCCCTGGATGTTCTTCCAGGATGAGGAAGCTCTGAAAGATCCACAGTATTCTTAGCTCTGTTATTGCTTAAAAGATATCCAAGGCAGACTTTTGTCTCTGAATTGTCGTGATTCTCCTGTGGGACTCTCTCTCCCATGATTCTTCTCAGTGTTTAACTTGGGTGCTCTGAGCTTCTGCTCTAAAATATGGTGAGGTTTTACAAACAGTTTTGTTCCCTGCCAGAGGTGGTGGCATTCCCACATGGATGAGGTGATCCCTGGGTGTGTGTTCAGGTCCCTTTATGTCGCTGTGTTACAGTAAATACAATGAACTCAGTGCTGCTGCAAAGCAGCTCTCCTGGAAAAGGAGGCTGTGAGATACCTGTAACAGCTTCTGCTTTGCAAAAACCATTCAGGACCAGGGAGGTTCTTTCAGATTCTTTGGAGGCCCTCTTGGCAGGGAATGGGAAATGGTACATTTATGATTTGGAGGGGTTTTATCTCCCTTGTTCCTTATATTAATTGGCACCAACAGACATGGAGAGCACGATGATATTTTGGAAAATTAACATAAGTAGTGTTATTATGCAAATTCTTGAGAGCCAGTATTTCCTTAAAATAAAGTGTAATTAAGCCTCTGCTCATTTAGCACATCCGAAATAATTAATTCGTATCTCCAGTTTTGTTGTGCTTGGCTTTGTGGGGGTTTTTTATTGACCTTTTTTTCTTTGCATCTTTTTTTCAGGACAACAGCAGAAGGGTAGAGAATATGTTAAAGTTATGGATTATTGAAGCCAAGGACCTGCCAGCTAAGAAAAAGTACTTGTGTGAATTATGCCTGGATGACGTTCTTTATGCACGAACTACCTGTAAATTGAAAACTGATAATGTCTTTTGGGGGGAGCACTTTGAATTTAATAACCTCCCATCGCTCAAAAACATTACTGTGCACTTATACAAGGAGACTGACAAGAAGAAGAAGAAGGACAAGACCAACTTCATTGGGCAGGTGAACATCCCTGTGAGCTCGGTGACGGGCCGGCAGTTCGTGGAGAAATGGTACCCAGTGGTGAGCCCCAACCCCGGCAAGGGCAAGTCCCCGGGGCCCATGATCCGCATCAAGTCCCGCTACCAGAGCATGAGCATCCTTCCCATGGAGATGTACAAGGAGTTTGCTGAGTACATCACCAACAATTACATGGTGCTGTGCTCGGTGCTGGAGCCCTCGCTGAGCGTGAAGAACAAGGAGGAGATGGCGTCGGCGCTGGTGCACATCCTGCAGAGCACGGGCAAGGCCAAGGTAGGAGCCTGTGCCACCCGCGGTGTCCCCGCAGACGCCATCGGGAGCGGACTCGGGGGCTGGGCTGGGACAGCTCCGTGTCGGTTGGGCTTCAGGCCATCCTTACTATGCGCTGTTTCTCTTTTAATTGCAAACATGTAGGTAGCACACACAGCATGAGTGTCTTAATTAGCAGAGAGGTTGGTGGGAGCGCAAGACACCAGCTGAGTCACTTGTCTCCTTCTGGAGGCTCAGGGGCCAGGCTCTTTCTGTATAAACAGGCACAGTTGGGAAAGTAAGCAAGAAGGCAGTTTTCCAGGATGGAATGTAAGCAGTGCTGGCCTGAGCTGGGCAGCCTGTGTGTGCTGGGTGTTCCTGGAGGGCCCGGCAGGTTCCGTGCTCTGCTCCCTCTGTGCTGAGCACCCTGCACAGTGGGAGCTGAACAGGAGCAAGCAGCCTCTCCAGAATTCCAGAGCAAAGTGCCTGCGGGCGTGTGTGTCTCTGGATCAGGTCTTGATCCTCAGAGTCTGTCCTGCTGCTTTTGGAAGGGGGACCAAGGGTGCTCCCATGGCATTGCTCCTTGGGGGTTGATGCCACCCACTTGCACACGGTGGAAGTTCAGCCTTTGTGGACCCCTTAGAGCCTCCTTCCTGGTTGGGAATCCCCCACCAGGGCTGGGGAAGAAGCAGGCCAGGAGGAGGCAGAGAGTGGGTGTTACTCCTGGTTGTGATCCATGAGGGAGCAGGCAGGAGGGGCAGAGCTGGAATGCCTTTCCTTGCTGTGGTCCCCAGCACCCAGGGCGTGGAGTGACCCCCGCTGCAGAGCTCCCTCCATCCCTGGTGCCTGGCACAGCCAGGACGGGCAGTGCCCGTGCTGGGGCTGCGGGAGTTAAAGCATCACTGGTTTTCTCTGTTACCATCTCCCTGAACTCTGCAAGGGAGAGCTGGGGAAGGGCAAGATGTCCAGAGCTTTTGCAGTGCTGAGGAGACATGAGCTCCTCACCTGAGGGGGAATCACAAGGCTCTGCTTCCTTGGCAGCTGCCGCTGCTGCCAGGGCCCGTGGCCGGGCTCGTGGATTAGGTTTAGTTACCATCTGTCGGACAGAGAAGTGGCTTGGCCTCCTGATCTAGTTCAGGGCAGGCAAAGCTCACTGAGAGGATTGGGAGCCGGGGGCCTGCTGTTGCAGCGGCAGAGAAAATAACTCTGTTAAAGCCCTCCTGATCCTGGCAGCAGCGTCAGACCCGGGAGCACAGAGAAGGACCGTGCCCCTTCGTGGAGTAATGCTGGGGTTCCACAAGGAGGTGTGGTTGGTGTCTGTCCTCACTGCTTGTGCCAGGGCTCCAGAGCTGTCAGCACGTGGTTCCTGGGCACACCCCTGCCTTGTGCTGGCACCAGGGCCTCTGCTGCCCCTCGCTGTGGCTCCAGCAGCTCTAATGCCAGGGCTTTGTGGGAATAACATTGCCATGAAAGGCCCTGTCCATGGCTTACACAGTTCTGGGGCAAAAGGCTTCAAGTGTCATCCCAGTCTTAATCACCATGGATCATGTGTGGGCATGGCTGAGAGTGGTTTTTCCTTTTTCCTCTGCCTCTCAGTACTGGAGAGGCTCCAGAGAGAGCAAGTGTGTTTCCAGACATGTGTCTGCATCAGTGCTTGAGACCCCAGAGGCTCTACACAGGGGACACAGCAAAGAGTAAACAGACTTGATGACTTTTTCCCTAAAATGGAGCTTCTGCTTTCCCTGCCTGTCATCTGCCATCAGCATTAGCGCAGGGTTTGGGGAGCTGTCAGAGCAACAGGAGTTATTGGAGCATGGGAACCAGGTGGTGCATCCTGGGCTGGACAAGCAGGGAGAGGGAAAAGCAGCAGTAAGGTAAAAAAATAATGAATGAGAGAGGAAAGCACCCCCTCAGCCCTGCTTGGGGGACATGGGTACACCCCACTGCCCCTCAGGAGAGCTCCCTGTGGCTGCCCCACCACCCTGACCCCTGAGTGTGGGACAGCAGGGCAGGAGCCCCCTTCTCCAGGCCTCTGTGCTCCTCTCCTCAGGCTCAGAAGCTTGTCCGGGCTAGAGGTGGGTTCCTGCTCCTTGTGCATCACCAGGAGCGCTCCCGGGGAGCCTTTCAGAGCCTCCTCACAGCCACTGATTGATGTCGCTGCTGGAGGGGGTTTTGTGGCTCTTGGCTGCTGTAGCTGAGCTAAAGCAGCAATTATGGTTGGACAGTGAAACAAGTGTCCGGTAGATTATCTTCGAAGACTCGTTAGCAGCTAATTGCTGTTGTGCTGTTTCGGGCTCTGTTTTCCAGCAGCGATTTGCTGTAAATACGGAATAATCCCTTAATGAGGCCGGGATCGGGTCGGTGTGTCTGCCCCGAGCTCTGGGGCAGGAGAGGTGCCACAGGAGAGGTGTGATGGTGCCACGTGCCGGGCACAGCCAGGTCCGGGCCACCAGTGTCCCCGTGCAGCCGTGCCGGTGCATGCAGGGCCATCCTTACCCACAGACACCTATGGAGCTGTCCCTGCCAGCCCGGTGTGCTTAACCTGGAGCTGCTAAAACCCAGAGTGTCTCCTGCCAGGGCTGGGGGTAGGACACCTGGGGCTGCAGGAGGAAGAGGGACAAGAGCCATAGCTGAATTTTTTCCCTAAATCTCTGCTTCTTCCTGGGCTGCGTAGCTGTATAACACTGGATTAAAAGGTGGAGCATGAAAGCAGAGAGTCCCCTCTGGAGTCAAAGTCCGTGCTTCCCTTGATCTCTGTGTGGGAAAGGGAAGAATTTCATCCCTGCAGTGCTGGGCTGGTGTGTACAGGGCACGCCTGGAAAGCCCTGAGCAGCTGCCAAGGCAGTGGGTGGGGAGGAGGGGAAAAGGGTTTTGATAAGGTTCTGAGTGCAGGCAGTCAGGGAGGGAGGGAGCTGCCCCAGCCCTCTGGAAAATCTGACAGGCATCCAGTGCTGCGTGTTCTCTGTCTCTTTTTATGGCAAGAAAGGCTGAAAGAGGGATATTTGTTGGCTGAAACAGAGAAGTGGGCTCTCAGCTCAGTCCTGCACTTGTCACCTGTGTCCACCTTGCCAGTGAGTGCACTGATGAAGTGTTCCCTGTGAGGATGTGGAGATGCCCCACTGTTTTGATGTGTTTTGCAACCCACAGATGAAAGACACAATGTTATAAAGCAGTTCTGCTACCAGGACTGCTCAGTCCTGCCTTTCAGGGCTTGGTGTGGCCCCTGTGATGTGGTTGTAGATAGGTGGCTGCATCCTTCCCAGTGAACTTTTGATGCTTCCAGAATATTTCCCATGCTTAGATTTGTTTCAGGGCTGTCTTAGAGCTCCTGGAGCTCAGTTCATGACCGTAAATACATAAAAAACCTCTCTTGTCCAGAGAGCTGGTAGATCAAACCCAACATTAGACAAAGCTTTAACTAACCGGCTGCTCAGTGGAAATAAATATTTATGGTGTTGGGAATGGAGTGAGGAATAAACAAGTGTCCGTGTTTGTTTGTGCTGTGAGGATGTGCCTCAGCTGAGCAGATGTAGCTGCTCCCCCCGTGCGGATCTGCTGGAGCCTCACGTTCCAGTGGCGGAGCCGGTGCAGGGTCAGGGCTCTGGGATGGGCAGACAGCACACAGGGCTGTTGAAAAGTGACTGCTTGGCTCAGGCAGGGCCAGGGACAGGAGTGGTCCCTCTGCCCTCTCAGGGCCGTGGTCACTCTGTGTTAGTGCTGGATCCCTCAGCTTTTGGTATTTCCCTGAGCAAGGTGATGGACACAGATTCCTGGGAGTTAACCCTCACATTGCCACTTCACCTCCTTTCCCAAGGAGAATTAGAAACGGCCAGAAGTGCCAAGGATGAGTTCCAGGGTTCAAAGGAGGGAACATCGCTGTATTTCCTGGCAGAGGAATGTCTGGAGTCGATCCTCAGAGGCGCTGTGTGATGGAAGGGTCAAGGACTTGGGCTGGGGTCCTTGGTTTTACTCCATCTGTCCAGGACCCGCTGCTGCCCTCTGCCACTCTCCTTTCCCTGCTCCTCCTGCGCCGCACTTCCCTCCCCTGTGGGTGTGTCCCTGCACTCCTCCTCTGACACCTACAGCCCTGCCACTGGTGTTTTTCACCTTGGCATAAAGGCCCAGCTGGACTCTGAGCTAGTCTTTGAAATAAGCAATAATCTTATTACCTTTATCAATTCAATCCTCTTAAGGTTAAGTCAATCCTATTAATCAGGCTTGTGATGTGGGGAACCTTATTATTTCAAAGTCAATCTGCCCATCAGTCAGTTACAATATCGGGAACCATCGGCTCCAGCCCGGAGGGTGCGTGACCGGCTCGGGCAGTGCAGGGCCGTGGGGCTCCTCAGCTCCCTGGGAGGGCAAGGTGCAGAATCCCTCCTGGATTTGGACAGGAGAAGTCCTGCAAGACTTGAGTTACTTGCTGGCTCCCTCCTGCTCCCACCACAGCCCCACCAGGCACCCGGCCGGCTTCATCCTTCTGCCTCCCAGGTTCAGGAGCTGCAGGGCCAGGCAGTGCCAGTGACACCCCCCAGGCACAGGGACTGGCACTTGGAACCCCTCAGCACTGGGGCTGCCAGCTCCTGCCTGCAATTCTGGAGCACCAGAGGAGCTGCCTGGGAACAGCAGAGGTTGGTTTATGTGCAGAGTGCTGGAGACCAGTGCAGCCATGTGCTGTCATGCTCTGAATTTATTTATTTGTGAATTGCTCTTCTTTATCAGCATATGTGCAGCCAGTGGGGTTGCACAGGTTCAGATCCATCCAGTCTGAAGCAAAAAGCCTTAAAATAAACATGGGAAGAAGACTGCCACAGCCCTTAATTTTGACTGTAGACCTCTTCCTTCCCCTCTCAACTCCGATGTAATGAAATAAAGCATCTTATTTTCTTCCATTGCCAGGGGCCCTAACGGAAAACAACCCCCTGCTGATCTCTGCTGCTCGGAAACAGGGAGTTTTATTGGCTTTAGTTATTGCATTTTATTCAGGACCTTGTATGTGGGTGAGTGAGGCCTCCGGAGGGATTCCACAAGTATTTGCATTCCATTTGTGTCTTCCGAGTGCTGGCTGCTGGAGCACTTAAGGCAGAGATAGCAGAAGTGGGATCCAGAGCCGATGTGGCTTCTCTGTGTGGAGGGAAGGGAAGGACTGAGGGTGTGGCCGATGGCCCTGGACAGAGATGGCAGATGTCATGGGAACTGACCCACAGCCAAAGCGCCTTTCCCGCGGCTCGGGGAGCTGCCCCGAGCGGGCCCTGCAGAGGAACTCGCCCAGGGACATTGGCTGGGGGGGTTTTGACCCCCGGTACACCCCAGGGCTGGATGGCTCTGCAGCCCAGACCTGCAGGGACAGGGAGAATCCTGACCCGTGGGATGCTGCTGGGTGTCCTGGTGCTCCCACCTTTCCCTGCTCACTTTCAAAGCCAGATTCTGCCCCGTGACTCCCTGGCTTTGGGTGCTGTGCCATAATGGAGCTCTCTGGGACTTCAGCAGCTTTCCTTTCCACTTTGGAGGCAAGGGGTCCTTTCCCCAGCTCTTGAGCACCAGATGCTCCACAGGGAATAACAAGCACAGCAGAGATTTCTAGGGGATCTTTTCTGGCTTTGTGTTGAGTCCTGTCATGGAATTTTACCTCATTTTAAATTCTAGTGAATTCTGTGGATCAGCTCAAATCACCCAAATTCACATTATCTCTGGCTCCCACTTGGCCCTGGGTTTCCAGGACTCAGCAGCCATTCCTGAGCTGACAAGAGGGGGAAAAGCAAACACTTGGCTGAGAGATGCTGTAAAAACTCAGTGTTCCTGAGATAATTAGTATGTTGGGAAAGTGACAGGAAAGAGAATCAAGCAAAGCCAAGGTCAGTGGCTGCTAATTAAGAATCAGCACCTTGTGTCAGCCTGAGCGGTGGCTTGGAATTGAAACGTACCCTGGGAGAGCCCCGGGAAGATAAAGGTGATAGAGTTACCCAGATAGCAGCTAACGGGATTTGAGCAGGGTTTAAAGTTTCATTCCAGCTTGGCTGATAAAAAGGGCAAAATGAGAGAAAATAGCAGAGGGAGGTGCGTGCTTTGCTTCCAGGAGGGATTTTTGCCTCTGCAGCTGCCGGAGTGTTGCAGACGTAGCAGGATCTGAGGAAGGGCATCTTCTGGCTAAAGAAATAATGGAAGTGACTTTTTTTTAGTCCAGAGCTCCTCCTCTGGCTTTTTTGTTAGGTCTTGAGGGAAGGTCAAGGCAGTGTGTTGGTCCCAGCCACAGTGTTGTGGGAAGGTGGGAGCAGTGGCTCGTTGGGTGTGGTAGGGATGTCAGGGTTTGCCTTTGCCTGGGACCGGAGCACAGTGCTGGAGGGTCTGTAGATTCAATTACTTGGGTCTTTTGGGTTCAGGGAAAGCTGTTTGTTGCACCTTGATTAAAATTTCCATGCAGAGAAGTCCATGTGAAAAACAGAGCAAGCTGCCTCTGGTGCAAAGCTCCCATCCAAGCCACTGGCAGAGAGTGGGACCTGACGTCCCCTCTCCCCACTGTGGGTTGGACCAGGCTGGACCACGGCAGCTCTGGGAGCTCTGCTGTGCTTGGACATCAGGGACAGGACCTGGGGTGCTGTGTGGCAGCCTGGGATGCTCCTGCTGCCCCTACCAGGAACAGGCTGGGACCATCAGGGGAAATGAAGAATTTCTCATTGGAAGGTTATTACTTAGCAGGTTATTTTGTTTTAACGGAAAGGAGTTTAAAAAGGTGTCCTTGGTTGTGGGGGTGAATGAATGTGTCAACATTTCTGTCTCCTGCATGGGAGCAGTCAGAGGGTTAGTGTGGGTGATTTACACAGTGCCAGCAGCCTCTTTCCACTGTCACTCAGGTGAGTGGTGACAGCACCTGGTGCAGTGAGGAGCTGGGCAGAGCTGCTCTGTCCATTTGCTGTGCAGAGAACATGTATCAGCTTTAGCAGGTGCCTGGCATTCCTCCTGCATCAGCCCTGGCTGCAGCACACTTGGCATCAGCAGCGTGCACAGGAGACCCTGACCCTCTGCTCAGTGAATGCTGTGCCTGAAGGAGACCTGGAGCTCACTCTAAAATTCTGGTTTTCCTCTGGAAGTTGCAGTTGAGCCCAGGCTGATGCAGGGGCAGCTGTCAGGGGCTGCTCACCCCTTGCATTGCTCTGCAGCACGAGGGATTATCACAATCCATGGATTTGGTTGTGTGCACATCAGACCAAAAATGTGTCCAAAATGGGCACTGTCACAGTGCTGTTTATCTCCATGAATAGGGAGGAAATGGGAAATTTGAGCATCTCAGTCATATCAGAGGCTTGATTCTGGTATTCCATTAGCTGTGGGCACGGCTCATGACATCAGAGCACGGCCCTGGTTTGCAGCCAGTGCAGTTGGACACCAAACACAGCCACGTTTAACAGAGGAGGAAAGGTTTCACCCACAAAACGTGAGGCTGACTCCAGAGTAGCCAAAAAGCGGCACTGATGGAGAGGCAGATGAGGATCTGGGATGAGGCATTGTTGGGGTGTAAAAGCTGAGGCTCTCCAGAGGTTTATTTCTCCTTGTCTCTGTGAGGAAAGTCAGGCAGGTGGTGAGGCAGATGTGTTCACCCAGGATCACCTGCAGTCCCTCGGGTGTCTCACGAAGGTGGGGCCTCTTGGGGCCGGGGAGCTGCTGCTCTGCGGGACCAGTGCCAGTGCATGGTGACCCACCATGGGTTTTGCTTTCCAGGATTTCTTGACTGACCTGATGATGTCTGAAGTTGATCGCTGTGGTGAGAATGAGCATCTCATTTTCAGGGAGAACACACTGGCCACCAAAGCAATTGAAGAATACCTGAAGCTGGTGGGGCAGAAATACTTACAAGATGCCTTAGGTACGTACAGAGCGTTGACAGAGCGGTCTTGCCCAGAGAGACTCTGCCAGCTGCGGGGTGGGGATGTCACCGGAGCTCTGCTGGCCATCAGAGGCCCCAGCACTTTCCTGCTGGCAGGTTTCCCTGGCAGCAGCTCCGAGCACGCACATGGCTGTGGCTGCAGCTCCTGCTGCCAGGTGAAGGTGACCGCAGAGCTGGCGCCTCCGTCTGCTTTCAGAGGAGATAACGAGTGGATGTTTGAAGGCGTTCTGCTGCCTGCCAGGCCTTCTGTCTCAGCGCTGGCTGGCACGGGCTCATTGAGCCTCCCCCCTTGCACACCCACCAGAGACACTGCCCGGCTCCCGCAGCGCTCCCGAGTCAGATGAGATCTCCCAAGTCGCAGTGATGTGCTGCCTCCCGCATCATCCAGCACTAGGAACCCTCCTGGTGGTTTTTTTTCAAAGTGCTGGCTCTGTTTATGGCTCCAAAAATATTTCTCTTGATGCAAATGAAAATAATTAGAAGCTTCTGCTTCTGGGCAGGTCAGGAAGCAATTGCTGCATGCAGGGAGCACAGCACGAGGATGGGGAGAGGCTGCCTTGGAAGCTCTGTGAGCTTCCATTGGATCCACATCCCAGGGCAGGATGAGCAGTTTCTATTGAGGTGTTAATTTTTCAGTATGATGGGTTCCTGCTAGTGGATTTGTGTAATTTTAGCAAGGAGCAAAGAAGCATAAATACTTTATTAAGAGAAAATAATAATGATGATGAAAACCTTGAGGAAAGGGAAATAATTGAGCAAATTCAGGCAGAGCAGAGAGCCTACAAGAATAACAAAAAGAATATTATTTATTTCTGCCTTGTAATGCTTTCTGGTTGAAGGCAAGTCTGTAAGTAGATTACTCATAAAAATTCTCAAAAGCCAGGAGATTAATGATATCAGAGAATTTTGAAATATTCCCTTTTGGGGGCTCATGCTGCCAGGCCAGTTCCATCTCATGCAGGAGGAGCGGGGGGTTCCTGCTCACTGTGGGGTGCTGGTTCTGAGTGACCTTTTCCCAGTAAGACAAATCACCTGCGTGTCACAAGGTGCCCCAGGGCAGCGTGGCACTGTCCTTGGAACCATGGAGCAGGTGATGGGGCCAGGTAAGCACAGCAGGCATCACCTGCAGGCAAGCAGAGCGGCTCCAGAGCTCCCTGGCAAGAGCTGAAAATACACTGGAGAGGCTCTCCAGTATGTAATTAAAATTTGTTTTGGCAATAGGGAAGGAATGCAGATTGGAGTGGAGAAAAAACAGGAGGGGAAAATCCAAGAGTCAGGAACTAGGAGCAAACCAACTGGAATTAGAAAACCAAAGCAAACCTTTCTCCCAGAACATCACCCAAGCTAAATGCTGCCTCCTCATCCCTGTTATCCCATCCCCTGATCTCCCCAGTCACTGCTGGGACAAAGGACTGCCACCCCCACCCTGAATGCAGGGGCTGTGCCCGGGTGTCCCAGTGTGAAAGGTGGCACAAGAGCAGAAGGTGCTGGAGCAGCCCAGTGTGAGCCTCTGCAAGGGTGAGGAGCAGCCAGACAACAGAGGAGCACAGGAAAACTCAGGAAAATATTTTAATTTAATTTTGTGTGATGTCCAGATTAAAATAAACCACGTAAATTGTTTCTTTCCTTTAATTACCTGTTTCTCCTGTGAATCACAGTGGTTTGTCAGCGCCAGGGCACAGGCTGCAGTAGCAGGCCATGCTGCCAATAATTACAGGGCTTGCCAGCATCCTTCCTCCTGGATTAGCCCGGGGGAGCATCTCTGGAGCTGGTGCAGGGGGGTCAGGCGGGTGCTGGGCAGCGCAGTCCTGACGCAATATCCCAGAGCCGCAGGGACAGCGCTGGCAGCTGGGGAGCAGGGATGGAACGTGCTGGGTGTGCTGTGCTGGTTGGGAGCTCCCGAGGCACTGCTGAGCTCTCCTGGGTCCTCTCAGGGACAAGGAGAGCTGGAGAGCTGCCCCAGGGGCCACTGCCTGCTCTTGTATCCGTCTTGTCTTCCCCCAGTGTGATGGGGTGCCAGGGAGCTGCTCAGGCTCTGGGGCTTAGGAGCAGAGCTGCTTGAAGCCTGCACCCCTCATGTCTCCAAACCCATCACTGACTCTGTTTTACAGGGGAGTTTATCAAGGCATTGTACGAATCAGATGAAAATTGTGAGGTGGATCCCAGCAAATGTTCATCTTCGGACCTCCCCGAACATCAGGGCAACCTGAAGATGTGCTGCGAGCTGGCCTTCTGCAAGATCATCAACTCCTACTGGTGGGTACCTGGGAGGGGCACTCCCTCCTCAGGGATGTGTCTGCAGGACTTGGGAGCTGTGCCAGAGCTCTGCTGGTGGCAGCTTGGCACAGCTTTGGAGAGGGAGCTGCAGGGCTCTGCCAGAGCTTGGAGTATCCACTCTGGGGATGGGACATCCTCCTGGATTCTCTGTCACCCTTGTTTTCAGAGGTGCTGCAGGGTCACTGGGGCACAGGGACAGGGCAGGCAGAGTCAAGGAACACCCAGTGTGACCAATTCAGAGGTACTTGATGCCAGATGTGTATGAAATTCTAGAATAAAGGGCAGGGACGTGTGTTGTGGATCTTCCACCCACAGAACAAGTCAGTCTGGATGGGACTTGATGGATCTACACCTCCAAGAGCATCTGGCAAAGCTCAGAAACCCTGCAGCAGGCAGGGGCTGTGGCACCTGTGAGGAGCTGCCCCAGTGCAGGCAGCTTTTGTTTGGGCAGATGTTCTCTGGTTGCAGAGTGCTGGAGCCGGGAAGAGGATGCTGTTCTCGCTGCTTGGCTCAGCATCCCACATTCCTCTGGATTAACCCCTCTGTCTCCCAGCCCTGGGCGGTTGCTGGGTGATGGGAGCCCTTTGCCTGCTTGGCCCAAGGCCTGGTATGCAGCTGGAGGCATTTCCGAGTTGTTTGTTCTCAGGGTAAAGGTTCTTGCAACTGGTTGGGACAGGCCCGAATATCCCAAAGGGGCTGGTGTGAGGCAGTGGATGCTGCTGTGGAGGTGGGTGTTGGGCACAGCTGTGCTCATGGTGTTCCTGCTGGGACTGGGAGCCAGGAGTTCCTGCGTCTGCGGCAGCTGCTGCCTGCAGAAGTGACCTCAAAGGGGAAGAATATGGACCTGGCACTCTCTTCAGTTGGAGAAACGAAAATATTTTCTTTCTGCTTTTTACTAACATACCCAGAGCCTTTGGTCCTGATCATGAGAGAAGGAGCATTTTTGTCTCACTGCTGGATTTCCAGCCTTTCTGCTTAAAATCTGGGCTTAGTTTTTATTAATGTATTTAGTAACCACACTGCTGTTGCAAAGCATCAGCTAGGGATAATATTGGAGGAAGGAAGTCTTTGATAATGAGGATTTCTCATTTTCTCTCCTCTCACAGCTGTTGTGTTGAGGTCAGAAAACTTATTATAAATAATCTCCTGAGATATTGAGTGTGCCCTCCTGGAAGCCAGGAAGGGAATTGGTTTTCCTGATCCTGCTCAGGGAGAGAGCGAGGAGCAAGTGGCTCACTCAGGCTGCCGTTACCTACCACAGGTACACAGAGGGCAGGTTCTTCACAGGTATCCTGTTCCTTATCCTGGGCAAATTAATAACTCTGACTCAGGAATGGCATTCACCTGCTCTTGCAGGAGGGATGCACCACTTCTAGTCAGCAGTGGATTATAATGGTTTAAATTAATGTCTTCCTAAAAATACCAAAGCAGCACTAAAAGGTCACACTAAAAATAGGCTTGAAAATTGACCCAGGGAAAGTCAGAAATGCATGGGAAGTTTGTTCCTCTCATCCTGCCTTTCCAAGGAAGGCTGGAGCAGCTGAGCTGCTGCTCTGAGTGGTTCCCCCTCAGTCCTTTGAGCTCAGCAGTTCTTGGGGATTAATTGGGCTGATGAGTGTTGGGATTGGCCAAGGTATCCCAACAGCCAATGATCCTGCTTTAAATAGAGCACTGGAGTGTGTGTGCTCATCTGTGGAGAGAGTCAGGGAGAGGAAAGAGGTTCACAATAACCGAAAATTGTTATAATTATGACATAATTTGGACATCTGGGAAGTTTCAGAGTAAGCAGAATTTCAGCATGTGGAAGCTCGTTACTGGGAAGTTGAGTAATGAATTACAGGCCCGTTTGTCACATAAAGCCAACGATCCAAATTCCATCCGCTGTGACACAATTAAACTTTCATGGGCGCCAGCCTGTGACGGAAACGTGTAGGTGCTGCATTTCAGGGGTTTGCTCTCCAGTCACTGCACAACCTGTCCTGATCATTCAGGCCTGAAATTGCTTAAAGGATTCTCCTGTTTCTGGGCGAATACCATGAAGTGAAAGGGTTTTGTCCAATTGTGTGGATCAAGCCAAAGACAGAGGAGAATTTATCCAGCCAAAGACGTTGGCTAATGTTATTTGTAAAGCTCAGGGTAAAGCTCGTGAGGGTGAAAGTGTGAAGGCAGCACAGAGCAGAAGCTGAACAGGATGGCAGCATTTTCCAGGCACTTCTGTGGTGTGTCACCACTGTGTCAGAAGGTCAGAGGGCCTAAAATGGAGCCTGCCCCCCCTCACCTGCTGTTGTACCCCTGCTGTCAGGGAATAGCTCTGGATGTGACACAAGGATAGCGGTTCCTGGCCAGGGCAATGGGATCTGTGTGCCAGGGACACTGGGACCTGTGGCAGCCCAGTGCCAGCCTGCTCCTGTGTGGGAGTATCTAGCTGAATAAATAACACATGCTGGGAACAGGATAAGGTGGGAGCAGGGAGCTGGGGAGGGCCGAGCAGGAACAGGCAGCAGTTCTCCAGCGATAAGGGCTGCTGCAGCGAGTGTCTGCTGGCCCCCAGGGAATTCTGGCATCCGGGAAAGGCAGGCTGAGGTCTGTGCAGCTACAAGGCTGGAGTAACTCCGGTGGGGCTCTGTGTTTGTACTAGGCACAGTGGGATTTGATCCAGGTGCTTGAACAGGAGTATTACAGTTTGCACAGCCCCCCCTCCAAGCTCCAGCTGGGCCAGAGATTCCAGTGCCGCTGGTGATTCTTCAGGAGGTGCTCTTGTTGCTGGCTGAGCTTCCTGCAGCTCAGAGCACCCCATGGCACAGCCACTGGGTCTTGATGACCTGCTGTGCAGTTTGTTTCATACCCCAGTCTTTCCGGTTTTCTCAGGTCTTGGCATCCAGCACAAGGTCTAATAGAAGCTGCTTCTCTTACAGCTTTACAGAGCAGCTTTGCTTTTTCCCCATGTGGTTTGAGACTCCTGACACTCCAACCCTGACAGACACTGCCTGTCCTTCTGTTGTTTCAGTGTCTTCCCAAGAGAGCTCAAAGAAGTTTTTGCCTCGTGGAGACAAGAGTGCAGCAACCGAGGCCGCCCCGACATCAGCGAGCGCCTGATCAGTGCCTCCCTGTTCCTGCGGTTCCTGTGCCCGGCCATCATGTCCCCGTCCCTGTTCAGCCTGCTCCAGGAGTACCCAGATGACCGCACCGCACGCACTTTGACCCTCATCGCCAAGGTCACCCAGAACCTCGCCAACTTTGCCAAGTAAGCCAGGCTGTGGGGAGGGCAGGGCCAGGGAGGGGACAGAACCTCCGGGTGCGTGGGCAGAGCCACGGCGCCGGCACAGATTCTCACACTGGCCACTCCTTTCCTTGCTGGAAATGGCCTGTTTGCTTCCTGTTGGCTTTTTCCCCACATCTCTCTGGGACTCGTTCCCTCACTGTCAGGTCAGGGAGATCATTCAAGTTTCCAAAACAGGGCATGTTTTATGAGCAGGAAAACAGGCTGTTTTGGCCACGTGGAAGAACAGCGGGGCGGCAGCGGGGACTTTTGTCCCATGATGTCCTGCGGGTGTAGGACCAGAACCCGAGCAGCAGCAGTGATGTGCTCGGCTCAGAAACTGTTCCATCCATCGGGTGAGCTCTGGGACCTTTCCTGCTATTATAATGCAGCTGACTGAACTGGGAAGGCCTGAGAACAGGGACACCATCAATTTCTAACTAAGCCCATTGGTTTGATGGAAACAAAGCGAGAGATTTCTGAAAATCTTTCCACTGGCTGTAGCTCTGAGCTACTTATCCTGAGCTCTGATAACAAAATGATGAGCTTTCTGAAACATGAATGGACGGTTTCTATCTAAAGCTCCTTAGATCTGGAAACTGGCTTAGTGCTCACACTCGCAGTAAGGAACGCACAGACGCGCCCACGGACACCAGCAGGAGATGTACAAGTGTGTTACACTAGATGACAGAAATTCTCTGTATTCCTGACCAATCCCTAACTAAAGGGTTTTCAGATTTCCAGCACTTTGCAGGAAAGGCTCTTTAACTAAGCTGACATTAGTCAAGCTGAAGTCATCAAGCCGAGCTGTCCTGTGGATGGCACCGGGCCGAGCCTGTCCCATGGAACCGCTGGTGCTGGCACAGCACCAACTGCTGCCAGGACAGTCCAACCATGAGGCTCTCCCTCTTGTGCTCTAAATCAGACAAAAGACCGAGAGTGAATTGCTTGGCGGGCAGAAGGAGGTGGCAGAAGCCTGAGGGGATGAGGGGCTGGCCCAGCTGCAGGGGTGGCTCTCCAGGGTGATCTCAGCGCAGTTGTGCCAGCATTGCTGGAGTGCAGGATTCTGCCGCCATCCGTCACTGGGCTCCAGTCAGCTGCGGGTGATTGCAGCGACAGCATCTTGATTTCCAGTGACAGGTCCTGTTTCTGGAGGCTGTGCCCTGACCCAGCAGTGAGACACTGTGTTACCAAGAAGTCCTTTGTTTCGCCAGCATTCACCTTTGATCTGCTGTGCACATCCCCCACTGGTGAGGGCTTAGCTGGATCAGGCTGGGGTTAATTTTGGTTCCATGGTCAGTGAGGTGTCCCAGGGGCCTGCTCACAGCCCAGGGATCCCAAAGGTTTGGAAGGGTTGAGATGTCAGAGGAAGGTTCTTTCAGCTGTGTTGTACCCACCCTTTCTGTGGACTGCACCCTTTTTCCCTGGATTTAGCTGAAATCTGTGGTGCTCTCTCAATAGGTTTGGCAGCAAAGAGGAATACATGTCCTTTATGAATCAGTTCCTGGAACATGAATGGACTAACATGCAGAGATTTCTTCTGGAGATTTCCAATCCTGAAACCATCTCAAACACAGCTGGCTTTGAGGGCTACATCGACCTGGGCCGGGAGCTGTCCACGTTGCACTCACTACTCTGGGAAGTCATTTCCCAATTGGAGCAGGTATCCGGGGCATGGCAGGGACAGCTTTCGGGGTGGGAAATGATGGAGAAAATGTTGTTCATGTGATTCCCTGAAGAGACTGTCCAGCAACTGGCAAACCCCACGGCTCTCACAAGATGTTTGGTGGTAATTCTGCTCTCTTTTCTTCCCAGGGCATTGCCACCAAACTGGGGCCTCTGCCCCGGATCCTGCGGGACGTCAATGCTGCTCTCAGTAACCCAGCCTGCGTGCAGGTGTCGGTCACGGCTGACCACACCGCGTCCACACCCAGTGCTGGCAACAGCATCTCTGCGGGGCTGCAGAAAATGGTCATAGAGAATGACTTATCTGGGTAAGAGACCAGCAGGGGCCTGGCTGCACACCAGGGACATACGAATACTCGTGCAGGGACAGGCAGGACAGGGTGCAGCGTGGAGTTGCCTGATCCACTGACCAGGCTTTCCCATTGCAGAACTGGTGCTGGATGCAGTTGAGCTCTGACTCTGGAGAGAGCAGGGGGTGATAGTGCCAGTCCATGGCTCCATCCCGGGCCCCTTGAGAGCCAAAACTGGGGATGTGGTCTGGGAAATCAGGAACCTGGTGGCTCCTGTCTCAGTTGTCGAGATGTGGCTGTAGAAGCAAAGTGTTCATCCTTGGAGGACTTGAGGGTCTGTTTGTGCTGACCTCGAGGTGATGGGGGTCATTGTTAAGGGCTACGAGACGTGTACAGGACTGGCCTCGCCCAACTTTGTACAGTGTAGGGTGTGTGCTGAATTCACTGAGATCCAAACCTGGATATTTCTGGAACAGTTGCCAAGCTGTAGAGGCCTCACAATAAATTCCAGTCTACTCTGTCCAGTTTTTATAAAACTGGGAGTTTTCTATGCTGAGCAGAGATTCACAGACAGTCACCTACATACTTTTTGGCCTGATTAAGTAAGGCGTTTCATTCGTGGGGAGGATGAGGTTTTTGCAGACCTCTAATATTTCTGTTTGTGGAAAACTAAATGGAGCCCACACAAATGGAAAGACTATGCTAGTTAAATAGTTTGTAAGTGGAAACTGCGTAATATTTAACAGTTTAATTAGGAATAAAAGGCAGCAATGGCACTGGACTTGCTCTAATCAGAGCTTTCATCTCTAGTGCCTCCCAGCATGAGGTGCAATTATTTAAATCCAATGCTATGAAGATCTCTGACAATATGCTTCCCCCCAAATACTTGCCTAAAATGCATCGTCTTTGATCAGCAGAATATTCACGTTAAGCTACTGCAAAGCTCTCTCTTCCTATCCCCAAGAAATCAATATTGCATGAATGTGCATTGCAGCAGGAGTGGAAGGATAACCTTCAGCTGCCAGGCTTTAGCTCTGCTGTGTGGGCACTCCCTGACCCTGGGAGGCCTGGTGCAGGTCTGGCCCCCGCGGTGTTCTGTGCTGCCCAAACCCTGGCCAGTGTGCCCGCAGCAGCTTGGTGCCCAGGTGCAGAGCAGGGGACATGGGACTGGCACGGACACAGCCCTTGGGAGCAGGAAGGGTGGCACATACTGGCCCAGAGGAGAGCAGCCCCCAGGGGTGTGTCCCTGAGCCTCCTGACAGTGTGGTGCCCTATGTGCACACGCTGCCCTCACTCACCTGCCCTCACCTGCCCGTTCCCAGGCCAGCCCCGGGCTCCACAGCACCCTCCCTGCGCCTCACACTGTCCCCAGCTGGGCCAGCCCTGTTCCTGCTCCCGCCAGGGCTGGGTCCTGTCGCTGTCCCCATCCCCATCCCACACAGCTGTGCCACCCTGATTTCTGAGTGATTTCGTTTTCCTGCTCTGGTGCAGCATTCACAACTCTTCTTTTTTGTTTTGTTTTCCTCTCCTCTTCCTTATGCACTGACTTCCCCGCAGTCTGATAGATTTCACACGGTTACCATCTCCAACCCCTGAAAACAAGGACTTGTTTTTTGTCACAAGGTCTGCTGGGGCCCAGCCCTCGCCTGCCCGAAGCTCCAGTTACTCAGAGGCCAATGAGCCCGACGTGCAGATGTCTAATGGCAGCAAGAGTTTGTCCATGGTGGACTTGCAGGACAATCGGCTCTTGGACAGCGGGGCCAACGCGCCCGGCACGGCCGACTCCCTCAATGACAGTCAGTCGTCCCTGGGGCAGTTGCAGGGCGTATGGACCACTCGGACTCAGCAGAACAGCGTGACGGGCATGGCCACTGTGCGCCGGGTGGGCCAGACCCCCACCACGCCGAGCGGTGAGAGCGCGCCCGGCCGGCCCCAGCTGCTGGCGCCCCTGTCCTTCCAGAACCCCGTGTACCAGATGGCTGCCGGGCTGCCGCTGTCCCCCCGCGGCCTGGGCGACTCCGGCTCCGAGTGCCACAGCTCGCTCAGCTCCCACAGCAACAGCGAGGAGCTCACGGCCAACAAGCACGGCTTCGCCGGCCCCGCCGCCGGCGAGGACTTCTCACGCCGGCCGGGGGAGCTGGCCCGGCGGCAGCTGTCGCTGACCGAGAAGGGCGGCCAGCCCACGATGCCACGGCAGAACAGCGCGGGGCCGCAGCGGCGCATTGACCAGCCGCCCCCGCCACCCCCGCCCGTCAGCCGCGGCCGCACCCCGCCATCCCTGCTCAACACGGTGCAGTACCAGCGACCCTCCAGCGGCAGCATGATGTCCTCGTCACCCGACTGGCCCGGCAGCGGGGCGCGGCTCCGGCAGCAGTCCTCCTCCTCCAAGGGTGACAGCCCCGAGATGAAGCAGCGCACGATGCACAAACAGGTGAGTTCGGGCTGTCCAGGCTCTCGCGTTGAAGGGGCCGGGTGGGGTCAGCCCATGGAGATTGCTGCCATGGGAGGGGATGTGGCTCTGAGGTGCCACATCAGTGTCAACCCCACGGTGGCATCACACATGGGGATGTACCTTGGCTCTGGCAGCCAGTTTGGCCTGAGACAAAGGCCCTCCAGGGACAGGAGCACAGAGCTGTGTCCACTCCCCGTGTCCCCTCCGTCACATGGCACACTGGAGCATGACGGCGGTAGGTGGCAGAGGCTCAAGGGCAATGGCAGCCATGCCACTGTCCTGCACTACCATCTTGTCACTGCTTTGCCTCTCCATGCCCAGGCTCTCATCCCATGCCATAGTCAACCCCACGCCATCTCCCAGGCTCGGAACAGGCCCTGATCTCCTGTAACTGAGAGCTTCCCTGCCGCTGCTCCCATTCCAGAGGGGCCATGGTGCTCCTGAACATTCCTGTCTGCTCTGAGAGACCCTCCCATAGGAGCATCTGGGAGGTGAGAGCAGGGTGGAAGGAGCCAAGAGTGACATTCTCGCTGTGCAGAGCTCTGCAGTGATCCCAGTCCTAGCCCACATGCTGGGCTGCACAGAATTCCATTCCACTCTCCGTGGGGGTAAAATAGAAGGCAGTAGGTCACAGGCCCAGGGCCCTCTGGTTGTCCTGGCATGAACAAATGGTTTTTATAGTGCTCATTTTACTCACTCTACATTTCAAAACCAGCCCTATAGAACATTATCACAGTAGGGCCTCTGTGTCTAAAGGAAGAGTTGTAAAAGAAGTGCAAACGCAGAGACTGGACAACCATCAAGAGTCCACTGCACCCACCCTGAGCTAGCTCAGGCCCTTCTTCAGCACTCAGCGTTGCTGTGTCTGCCTCTCCTGCACAGGGCAGCCATGGAGCCTGGTCAGTGCTGCCCACAGAAGGCTGTTCCCTGATTCCGGTATCGATCCATAAGCGCTGGCATTAGCAGCACTGCGCAGCAGCCTTTGTGTAACATGATCAATACTCATTAGGGACAGAGGGCACAGAGCTCTGCAAGCAGCAGGGGCCTGGTTGTAGCAGGGTTTCTTCCAGAAAGGCAAGGATTCTCCAGCTGGCCTTTGGAAAGCCCTGGCCAGGTTCTCTTCACAGAAGATTCCTCCACCCACCCCTATAGTCCTCTCGAAGTTTCTCTTCAGACCTGAAGTCTCAGAATGCCTCTCCCACCCTCCGCATGTTTTATTTGCATGTTGGCAGCATGAGGATTTGTAGCAAGCAATGTTCATGAGCCAATTCTGGATGTAGAAGACCAGACTGGAAGGTAGCATGGGAAAACCCCTGACTTCAGTGAGGAAATTAAACCAGTCCCCACTCCTTGTGACACAGAACCTCCTGTTCTGCTGCCTGACAGTAACTGGGTTTCGCTATCCAGAGGCTGGAATGAAGGAGAAAGTCTCTGCCATTTCTGATTTGTTAACTTGAATTCCCAAGTCATTAACTTGAATGACCAAGTCATCCAGATCCCATGTGTTCATCTGACTGTTTACTGCAGTTTATAACAAGGCAGGATGGAGGGGAAATAGCTGAAGAGTGACTTCGTCACCCTTGTAATGTGGTTGGAAAATATTTAGGCAATGCCATTGGCAGGCCCTGCCCAGGCCAGGACTGAAAGGCAGCAGATGTGACTGTAGCTCGCTGACCATGGAACATCACTGCTAAATGATACTGAGCATTTAGACCTCTTCAGCATCCTTAGTGTAGCCTCAACTGAAAAGAAAGTTTTCTTCTCCAAGAAGGCACCTGCATGGGCAAAAGGAGCATTTCGGTTTTCAGATCTTGTTTCACGGGATCTCCACAGGAAGCAAAGATGGCTCAGAAGAAGGTGAAGAGTTGAGAGAACTCTGCACATGGAGTGAATAAACCACATCCAGCCACCGCACTCCACTCACCTGCAGCTCGGCACCTTCACAGGTCATGTCCTTGTGAGGTGACAGGATCTGCTCAGACATCAGGGCCATGACTTCGAGCAGAACCCCACTGCTTGACCCAAAATAACATCTAGCTGCAGAACAGCAGTTCCTACTCCAGCCCCAGCGGCTCTGGTAGCTCAGCTTGGCTCGTGGCTGTCTGAGCAGTCTGGGAGAGGGTCTGCTTGGAAGGAAACTCTCTCTCCAGCTTCATGACCATTTGTGTTACAGGTTTTTCTTTTGTCATGGTTGTATCATTGTTTCATTGTAGGCCCCTTCTCCTGTGAACCCCAATGCCCTGGACCGCACTGCTGCTTGGCTTTTGAATATGAACATGCAGTTTTTAGAAGATGAAAGCATTGACCCAGATTCCAAGCACAGGGATAAGCTCAGGAATAAGGACGAGCTCAGCCAAGCAGAAAAGGTAAAACCTGATTGGATTGAAACAAGTTTCTGAATAGAGAGAGGATTTCCTTGAATGTCGTTCCCTGAGCACCCTGGGGAGAAGGTGGGCTGTGCAGGTCCCTGCCTAGGAGCAAGCGTGTTCCTACTGTCCTACTCAGCCTCACAGGGAACTTGTGGGGAAGGTTTGGGAGGTTTTCACACACTCAGTGACTGGAATCAATTTCTGATGAATGCAAGTAAGAAACACAGGAGCCAGGAATCAAGTACTGATGCTGCCCTGAAACAAACTCTGCAGCCAGCCAGTGCCTCTTACTCTCCCCATTCCAACTCCCCTGGCTGCAGGGAAGAAGCCTTAAAAGAGTGGGCTAAGGACACCTGCAACAGAGATGGAGCAAGGCACAGGCAGCTGCATGCCTCACAACAGGGACATGGAGCAGGAGGCACCTTCCGTGTCAAAAGGCTGTTCACAGACCTAAAAATTAAGTCCAAATTCTGGTCTTAGAGACAGCACTGGTGCCTAGGGTGACTTTGTGGTACTTCCACGAGCTTATGGCTGTGTCACACAGATCAGGGCCTAGCTAGTCAGGGGTCTGCCAGGAACCCATGTCCAGAGAATTCAGTCTCAGTCCCTAGTGCCACAGAGGCCCTGTGCCTCTGAAGCAGAGGGGTGCTGCTCCCCTCCCCTCCTTCCAGGGTGAGTTTGGGGTGGGAGAAGCTGAGAAGAGACAAAGTAGGCCTGGCTAGGGTGAAAAAGAAGGATAAAAATGAGGATCCAGCAGTCAGAAGCTGGTAAAATCCCATCTTTGCTGATTGCTGCTTCTGCAAGGCTCTTTCCCAGCAGCCTGGTTCTGCCAGGATTGCAGCACTTGAGCACTGATAGCATTTGGGATGTTTCCTCCATGTGCTTCTCTTCTGTCACACCAGCACTGCAGACATGACCCTTCCCAAGCCCCCGTCCTGTTTTCTCAGCACAGACTGTTTCTGGTTTTGAGCCAATAGCCTTCCTGTGCTCCCGTCTGCTGTGCTGTGTCATTTGGGGACTGTCACCTCCTAAATCCAAGGAAAATGCCACAGCCAGGTGTCGTAGGACCTGGGAGGTACAAGGCAGCAGCTCCCAGCTGCCCCAGGAAGATCAGGGCAGTTTTGTGGGTTCAGCCCATCCTTACTCGGTGCAGGGCAGGCAGTGGTGGGGTTACAAACTCGGATGGCACTGCAGCATCCTGCCCCCAGCCCAGCGGGAGCCCCGGCCCAAGCTGTCTCATTGCCATGCAGCATCTTTCCTTACTCTGCTGTCCCATCAGTCACTGACATTCGAGATCACCATTAGCATAACCTCTCTCCCCATTACCGTAAGACCTGAATGGTAACTGAGAATGAGACAAGTGTTCTAGAGAGAGGAGCGACTCCTTCGGGCTCTGAGGCCTCTCCTGCTCTCCTCTGAGCTCACTTACGCTGCTCCTATTTTAAGGCTAGGGTAGGTATTTAATCTTTCCTGTTCAAGCAACTCCCTGCTGTCTGACTTCAGTGCTTCTGTGCAGCTGTACGGGCGCTTTGTTCCCTCATTGCTCCAGGTTCCACGTGCAAACCGTGTCATTCCCGTGCTGCAGTAAGAGCTTTGCTAAAGGAAACCCACCTCACTCCAGTACTTTGGCAGTTCAGGAAGACCATCAGCTTCATGTTTTCAATCCTTGGGAGTTGCAGTTATTTTTGCTGTGAGCAGAGTGCTGGCCAGTCCACAGCAGCAGCCTGGCTGCCCTCCCCTCTCCTTAGAGCTGGTCTGGGGGTCACACAGTCTAGGAGGACTCTCAGACCTGGGACACAATCCAACCCATCACTACAATGCTTACCCAGGTGAGATGGCCAAAGGGGGCGTGCCAGGTCAAGACACAACAGAGTGCACTTCTCTCAGTTCATTAATACCTCTTGTAGCTTTAACAGCCTTCATGACTCAGATGGGAGCCTTTTCCCCATATCTGACTCTTTAAAACCAGCTTGTCATATTATCAGCTGTATGTTAATTATTCTGAAGTTATTTCAGTTGAGATGCTTTTTTAAAAGACTCTGTCCAAACATAATTTTTTGAAATTAAAGCAGTTTTCTTGTGCACACACTGGATTTTCCTTTAGCAAAGCAAGTTTACTGAATGCTGTGCTGCCGCAAAAGCTGAACCTAGTTTTACCAACTTCAAAAGCTCTTAATTTTTTTAATTGCTTTATGTGATTCTGCTGCTGATTTATAGCTTTGCCCAAATGAACGGTGCAACTGTGGGGTCTTGGCTTCACGCAGCAGCTCTTCTTGGACTGAACCCTGGTTTGAGGTCCGAGTTAAATGCTGGGCCCCAAAAGGCAGGAGTGCTCTGTGCCCTGCTCAGCCAGCACAGTGCCCTCAGCTCGATGAAGGGTGATGAGACAGCAGTGTCCTGCATTTGTCACTGCAGCTCGTGCTTGGCATCCAGCCTGCCCAAAGCCCCCACGTTTATTGCTGCAGACCGAAGAGCTTCTGCGTGAACCCCAAATCCCACGGCTGCAGCCTCTCCTGCCTGTGCAAGCCCTGCGCTGTCAGTGTGAGAAGCTGCCCGCCGCCTTTGCCATTGGCCCGCTCTAACCTGCATTTCCCCTGTGAAATGCCAGACTCTGCTAACAGCCCACTCTCTGCACCTGCCAGCGACCTGCCCACCCCGCGGACCCGGCATCGCTCCTGGCGCCGCGAAGATGGAAGAGGAGGTGTCGGCGAGCAGGGTTGTCTGATACGGGTTTGCAGCTATAGTCTGATACAAGGAGAGGGGTGTGAGTGGGTTTGGGGGAAACCCTGGCAAGGGCAAACCCTACGAGGTAACATGCCACGTGTGTTTTCTCCTCCTGTGTCTGTCCCTGCGTGCTCAGTACCAGCAGGACCTGGTGGTGCTGCAGGACAAGCTCCGCATCTGCAACAAGAAGCTGGAGGAATATGAGACTCGCTTCAAATGCCAGGAGGAGACCACGCAGAAGCTGGTGCTGGAGTACCAGGCCAGGCTGGAGGAGAGTGAGGAGCGACTCCGGAGGCAGCAGGAGGATAAGGAGATCCAGATGAAGGGCATCATCAGCAGGTACAGGGAGATGGGAGTGCTGGGGATGGCAGTAAAGCAGGGCAGCCTGGCTGGCATTAGAGCTCACCCCTCCTCAGGAGAATCAGGTTTCTTTGGCAGTGCAGGCAGGTTCCACATACGGGTCTTCCCCTCAGTGTTACCTGGAACAAAGAAAACCCCAACATTTTCCTGATGCACAAGGGCAAGAATTCAGGAGGGGAAAGCTCAGAGGCTCTGGCAGGCTTGTTCTGTTCATATAGCTAAGGATCTCATCACCATCCTTTTTATGTAACTCTAAATCCCCTTCTCCCACCCAGAGGGATGTAGTGTTTACATCTGCCCAGGACTGCTCCAGTGCAGCTGGTCAGTTTTACCTGAGCCAAGCCCACTCAATGCTTTCAGTCAGCCCTCACCACTGGCTCAGCCTTCACTGTCCTGTGTCACTTCAGCTTTGGGGCACTCTGCTAGAGAGAGCTCCAAGGAAGAGTAAGAGCCAAGAAAAAAAGCTTGGTTTGTGGGTGAGAGGAGATAGTGTGTGAGGCTAATACCTGGGCTGAGCAGAGCCCAGCCAACGTAATCTTTTCTTGTGTGCTTGGCTCCCAGACTGATGTCGGTTGAGGAGGAGTTAAAGAAGGACCATGCTGAAATGCAGGCTGCCGTGGATTCCAAGCAGAAGATTATCGATGCACAGGTGAGTCCCCCATGCCAAGGGCTGCGGCAGTTTTCAGCGTGGGTTTGCCAACACACAGTCCCCCACTGCGGCAGTGCCAGCCCAGGGTGACACTGTGTGGGTGAGTCAGCACTGAGCTGCAGGTGGGACAGGACAGCTGGAGCAGGACACAGTGACTGTCACAGCTGTTTGCAGCCTTGGAGCATGGCAGGAGGCACAGAGGCCGGGGGTGGCAGTTTGGGGAGGGATTGTGCCCCCAGCTCAGTCAGTGAGTGAAAGATCATATCCCCGGAGCATTGCTTGGTGCTTCATGACCCAGTAATGCTTGGATCATCAGAACAGGACCTGGACACAAGGAACACACAGCCTGCCCACAGCCAAGCCAACATGTTTTTTCAGCCTTTGGGTTGTGATTTGCAGGACTGGGAAGTTCGGTTACTGCAGTCAATTACAGTGGAAGAGGAGCATCACATGATGGGTGCAAAACACTGTGCTTGGAACAGAAAATTTGAAAATACAGCCCATAATCTTTTAGTTTGTGTAACAGAGACCAGCGTGTCCTCAGCAGCCGGGCCTCCCTACAGCTTGTGACTCAGGTGATAGCATATCCTGGGCTTACACTTAACAACCCTGTTAATCACTCATGAGTCGCTACTCATGACTAATTCTCTATACAGCTAATTAAAAAGGAGATGAGACAGTAGTAACTATGTAAAAAAAAAAAAAACAAACAGTTTTTCTGTGGAGCAATTTGTTCAAAGCTGCTAAATCATCCCATTCTGTTCCATGCTCCAGCAGAGCCAGGCAGACCCAGGGTATCCCTAAGGTGTGAGTGCTGGTACCTGCAGCCTCCCAGCAGCTCTGGGACCTTCTCCTGTCCCCTGCACCTCATGCAGTACACGTGGGGCTCTGACCGTGCCCCTGCACGCCCTGTTCTGTTCTCTTTTGGTCACCTCAGGCTGTACATGTGTTGGACATGTCCATACACAGACCTTCAGAGTTACACACAAGCAACTGCTGTGCCCCTGAGCTAGTTCTGTTCCTCTGCTTGTGGTAGTCACAGGAGGGTGACACTTGTTCAGTGTCACAAAGAACAGGAGTGGTAGAATCAGGCTGCAACACTGAAGCTGTTGCTTCTATCCTTACAATGCTGTAAATTGGTGAGAGTTGCCATCAAAGACAGCCTGGGAGGCTACAAGTCATTTAAACTATTAATTTGCACTAATTAAACACTGACAGGAATAACTATCTTGGGAGAATTTGGATTTAGAAATGGAATCCTACCATCTTTGTAACAACAGTACAGTGTGTAACTGAATAATCAGAGCCACTGTGTTACCTCTGTTTTCTTCAGGATCCTAAAGTAAAGGTAGCTCACATTGCACAGGCCGAGGATATTTGTAGCCCTGCTAAGAACAGCGGATTTCAAAAAATGCTGTGTAGCACTTAAAACACCCCCAACTAAGAATGCCAGAGAGAAAGGTCCTGGTCCAAGAGGCCTCTGGGTCAGTGTCTTGGGCTGACATCCCAGAAGGACAGGGCTCGTGCCTTTCCACTGACTGTGCCCTCTGCCCGTTTGCTTGCAGGAGAAACGCATTGCTTCCCTGGACGCTGCCAACGCACGGCTAATGAGTGCCCTTACTCAGCTGAAAGAGAGGTACAGCATGCAGACACGTAATGGGATCTCCCCCACAAACCCAACTAAATTGCAGATTACAGAGAATGGAGAATTCAGAAACAGCAGTAATTGTTAACGCGCGGAGGGCGCCGCCGCAGGAGAGGCCTGGCCGGAGGGACCGTGCACAGCAGGCGTGAGCCGCGGCTTCAGAGAACGGCTGCTCCCCGAGCACCAGCTCCTTACTGCGGACGGCGCCGACTGACCCTGCTGGGAGATGTCCTGCCAGCACATTGAGGGACGGGAATGTCGAGTGTGAGATGAGTGGCATAAGGAAATAACATATATTTGAGAATCGCTGTCACTGTTGGATTTGAATCAGTGTTTAATGTTTAAACAAAAGTAACCTTTTCCTTCTAAACTGCCCAAAGGATATGCCTCACCCCTCCCAGCAAGGAGTAACATCCTTGTCATTGCAGTAAGCGAAATAAAGGGAGCTGGGCAGAGCCTGCAGCAGGCAGGGGCCCAGGAAGTCCAGCTCAAGTGTGCTGCTGGACGTAGTGTCCGAGGGACGGCAGCAAAGCCTGGCCCGCTCCTCCTGTGACTCCCCCCGGAGCACAGCCCTCCCAGAGTGAACCCCAGCCAAGCCCAGCGTCCTTCCTGGTGGCTTTTGTGAGGCCACTGACTTTTACAGCATCCACAGGGCATTTATGCAGCTAATTAGTGTTTAATTAACTCCGCCCATACAGGGAGCACAGTGCAGATGGAAGGTCAGGGCGATGTGGTGGCCAAAGGGGTGCTGTGTGGGGAACCCCAGTGGCAGGGGGGCAGGACTGGTGCTTCTGGGGCTCCTGGGGTCCCTGGGCAGCCCCGGGGCATGGAGCAAGGCCAAGGCTCTGGCACACGAGTGGAGGGAGGAGCTGGCACCTGGTGAATGGCAACTCAATTCCTCTCAACAGCATCTGCTCTCTCACAAATAAAGGGGAAGAGTTTTGTAAGCAATAGCCCCAGGCACTGTCCCACGCACACTTCCCACCACGGAATAAAGTGAATGTTGCCTGAGCTTGGTCCCTGAGCTGTGATTGAGGGACAGGGGCTGGATTTGCTGGTGCCTGTTGTGGTAGAGGGGGAGCGAGGGGCTATGTGGAGTGACAGCTTCCTGCTTGATCAAGGGTTCATTGTGGGGATGGAATGCTCTGTGCTGAGAGTTTTACTGTTTCTGGGGAGAAAAACAGACAAAGAAACAAGAAAAAGCCCTGAAGAACCATGAAGATCGGTAATTGTATTTCTTTTCTTTCACAGTATGCATTAGAAAAAAAAAGATCCCATTTTCTGGAATACTGTCCTCTTTAAATTGGGAATGAGCACTGCATGGAAATTAACCGGCTTGAAGAATGTAAAACATGGTCATAAGGGAGTAACCACCAAGAACAGCAGCCACCACCGAAAGGCCCCTTGTCAGGAGCACTGTGCAGGCATAAGCCAGGATTAGACTTTCCCAGCGCCGAAACGCGCAGCTTCGGCACAGACACGTTGTGCTCAGCGGAGGGGGCACCCCTTCACGGGGGTTGTGCCACTGACCTGCCACCACGCTGTGTTTGTTGGTTTGTGGTTCTCAGTTAGTCCTTCACAAATCCCACTCTCAGAGCAGGTCCCTCGTACCAAGAGCCAGAGGTTTCTCTGAGATACGGATGACAGTGTACAGTGTACAGGACATCTGCCTATGCTCCCTCTAAAGGTTAACACACTGCTCAACGCTTGTCCTAGCTCCTCCTGCCATGTGTAAATGTACAGTCCAAGGGACTAGGACGTTCCCTGAGCTCTGCTCTGCTTAGGTACCGTCTCCAGCCTCACACTTCCCAGGCTGCCTGAGCAGGACACTTTGCCAGTAAGCTCCGCATTGCCGTGCTGCCCCACAGCCATAAGGCTTCTTAACAGCATTCTTCCTCATGCAATCGTTTGCAAAATTAAAGATGCTCTTTTTCCTACATGTTTTTCTGGTCCCTGGAAGCCCTGGGCCAAGCCCAGGAGGAGCGAACGTGTTGCACTGAGGTCTCCACACCCCGCCAACACCTGCCGAGGGGTGCAGCATACAGCAGACCCCAAACGGAGCTCCTCAGAGCAATGTCATAACTCAGTACTTATGGCAAGTACAGTCACCTTTGAATTTTGGAGACTAGCACAGATGGCTTTGAAGAACCTCACAAATCTGACAAGGTTACAACTGGAGAAAGACCCAGACAGGTTAGGAATATACAGGGTACTGTGAACCGTTGGGTACGTAGACTTACACCTGCCACTGTCTCAGAGTCAAATACATGATAAGAACCCTGCAAAAAGACTATTTTAAATGCTGTTGCCCTGAGATGTCTGTTTAGAGCTGATTGTTTTGAATTGTAAGTATTTGTGTTGCGAGAGACTGGAGTTTTTCAAGACAGAAGTGACATAGAGGAATGGAAACGCTAACAGGGCACGGGGCGGGCGCCCCACCAGCAAGGTTTCCATTCATACATGGAAGTAATTTTGGGATGCAGTCAGTGCTCTCCAAAAGAGCTGGAAAAAGAAACACCCACAAACCAATTGTTTAGTGCTGAAGCTAAGCACAGTACATCTTAATCTTCTCAACCACAAGCCAAGGCACTGCTCCCCCCCACCCTGCCCCAATCTGTCACAAACTCCTGGTTACCCTCAAACTTGCAAATTACTGAACACATTGTTCTGCTGAAATAGCAGGAATGCTTAAATCCTTCCACAGCCCGTTATTAAAATCTTTCAAAGTTCCAATGCCAACATGTTCTGGAGTTGCTGCTTAGTTTCCCAAGCCAGCACAAAAAGAAACTCAAATCAGGACAAAGTCTCGTTACAGTAGAGATTCCCCCCACCCTGTTTTTCCCTGTTTCCTTCCCCCGCAACTGTCAACAACTGGACCTAACCATGACCCTCCCCTAAAAAGGTTTGGGGGCAGGTGTTGAGGCCCAGGCTCAGTTCAGTTCTGTTCCTTCAGCTCGTGTTTCTGTTATTTATAAGCTGTACATTTCTGTGTGTGTGCGTGTGTGTGTGTGAGTGCGGGAGCCCCGCGTGTTCCCTGCCATGGCCTCGGAGCTGGTACCTGGCGTAGCAATACCTGGATCCCGAGAGGTGCTGCAGCACCAGAGCAAACCACCACTGTCCCCAAGGTTCTGTGATCAGCTCCAGTTCCTTTCCGGTTCTTGCGCTTTCTACAGTAAGAGGCTGTTCTAGTGCAAACTCGTCAAAGTGTAAACAAAGCAAAAACACTCCAATTTTTATCTTAATACAAGTCTTAATATTTTTTTGTAAATGTTCTCAGTGTTTACTGTACCGTATCTATCTCACTAACAGTTGTATATAATAACTTACTTCTGGTGCTGCTTATTCGGTCGGGATTTGGCTGTATCTCACTGCTGTGTTGGACAGGTGGGCTTGGGCTGCCAAATCTGGGTCCAGACCCACGTTTTGATTCCAGCCTTCTCCCTCGGGGATGTGAGGGAAGGGGAAGGGAGTGAAGCCATGGATCCAGATTTGTGGTGGGCCCACCTCAAAGATTCTGTTCTAAGAGTTTTGATTTGGGGTTTTGTTGAACTGTAGTGAACGCTCCTGAAAAAATGAGCGGTTTTGTGTAAAGGGGGATGAAATGGACTGACCAGTGTCCCAAGGTCTCTGCAGACTGTAAGTATCATCATTTTGGCCAGGGATTATGGCTTCAGTGCCAAAAGATGGGAGGGACCCAAGTCCTTCCCCATGCCAACTAGTACTACAGTGTACTCACCAGCCCCTTTTGCACCAGTTTAAGCAAATCCTGCCGCCATCCAAAGAGTCCAGTGTCACTCCACATTGTTATTTGAGTCTGGTTGGTTTTGTTTTCTGCTTTTGCAGCTGTAAAGCACTGATTGCACTGTGAGAACACGTGGAACCCTCGTGTCTGGGAGCCAGTCCCAGAGGTTGCTGCAAGGGTGCAGGAACACAGGTTCTGTTACTATGAATATTTAAAGGGCAAAGGGACTTGCTGGACCTAAGTGAGGTGTCACAGGCTCTCCTAAGAAAGCAATCAGCAAGGTATCAATCATTCCCAAAATTTAGATAGCTCATTGGCTTTTTTCCTGTTCATAATGCCCACGCCCAAAAGCGATAGAAAATGTGCTGAGGTCTGTTCTGTGATCAACAAGGAGTGGATTTTCAGTCACAGATGGCAGATGCACTGATGTGTTCAGCCAGGACAGCCACAAGCTGTGGCCCAGGGGTCTGATCTGAAAGGGGGTTGTTTCCCCAGGGCAGGGGGAGCAGCCTCGGGGTGAGGCCTTTCTGACAGTAGCCTGTGACCAGCTGGTCCAGCAGCTCCACCAAGGTCCCTGCCCTGTCCCTCACACACAGCTTTGCCCGGAGAGCATGAAGCAGAAGTCCAAAGGGAACAACTGTGACACTGTCCCTGGGTGGACACACCGTCCCTTGCACCTGCAGTGACTGCTGGGGTCACCTCCTCCCAAAGGTTTGCGTTCAAAGCAATCGAGGCCTCCAGGCTGGCCAGGACTGTGGGTCAGAGCCATGGCCACCAGGAGCTCCCTTCACTGGCCACAGGAAGGGACACTCCATCTGCTCAGCCACGAGGCTGGGACGCCCGCCCTGCTCTGACCCCGCACAAATAACTGTTGCCTTCTCCCTTCTCCCTTGGGGAAAATCACAAGTGGGGGAGCAGGAGGACAACAGCAGCATGAGAACATGCAGCTCATGGGCTTTCTAAACCAAATCCAATCCTGAGGGCGTTGCACAACATCCAGAAACAACCACGCTTCGGAAAAGGGTGTCACGTTCAAGCATTGACTTTCACAGATCACCTGAGCTGTGACATTGCTGTAAATGCCATGTGACTCTGCATCAGCTACCAGTACCCCGGAGTGCAGCCTCCATGTTCACATATTCCTTTATCATACATCACTGTGTCTTAAGATATACCTCTCTCTGTATATCTGCTTAGGCTGATACTTGTTCCTGATAAGCAGTCGCTATGTTTTATATCCTCTTATAAAGAAAAACAAATCTTTTTTTGTAAGTATGTTTAAAAAACAAAAAAGCAAAGTGGAAGTGTTTGCTGAATCTCCTTCAGCTCCTTTTAAACTATGTAATAATGTACAGAGAAAGTTGTTGGTGTTCAAAGAAATGATGTGGCTGTGCAATTTATGTACATTTGCAATTAGAAATATTAAAGATTTATTTAGATATTTTACATAAAGGCTCCAGCACCTCTATTTAGTCATTTCCAGCTTTTAGAGCATCCTGGCACATGCCACATACAGACACAAACATGTCGTATCTGCCTCCCCAAAGAGATCATTGAAATTTGCTCCCAGTAGTATTTGAGCCCTGATCTGGCTCTACCACATTCCCTTCACATGCTCAAGGAGTCCGACAACCAGGTCTGCTCCTGCCCCCACCACTCCTTACAAACCGCCCTTCTGCCTCCAGTACAAGTAGCAGAAAACTTGGAGGGAAGTCATTAAAACCCTAGGCAGCATCAGCACCTCTGCCTCATTAACATCACCATAATTGGCTCCTCCGGGAGAGGGGGAAGGCAGGCTGGTTGCATGGAAATGAGTCAGGATGTGGAGAGCACCTGTGGCTATTCCCGTGCTCAGCTGTGCTGGAGCCAGGATGGGCACTGGGCTCCACTGGCTGCCAGCGGCTTGAGCCACCCACCTGGGAGAACCCTCCTCCTCCTCCTGCCAGGAACCAACAACTGCCCAAGGAGGAAAGGCAAAACCCACCCAGGCCAAAATCCTCAGGGCTCTGCCATCCCCCTCAACATTGTTGATTTTGAAGGTTGAAAAAAAGAAAAAAGCAGCCCTGGAAACAGAGCCCCTCAGAAAACACTGCAAGGAGGGATTAGTCAAAACCACCTTGACTTGAATAAAACCTCCTTAGCGGCTGTTCAGCTTCATTAGAGCAGAGCTGAATTCTCAGCCAAAAACACCGGGAACGTCTCTGTGCACTTGACAGCTCTCAGCATCTGCGGCTCCAGAGCCCGGCTGCAGCCGCTCCCACTGGGCCCCGGCAGACGGGCAGGGCTGGGAGAAGTGAGACTCAGAATTGCAGATCAGCAGCCAGAACAACCATGGGAATACGGGGCTGGGAGGCTGGGGAGCGCAGATGTGTTTGCTTGAGGTTTTTAATCTGGAGAGTCATTTTAGCATAAGACTCATCAGCAATAATGATGTTGCAGTAATTGCACCCTTACAGGGTTTGTTCTGAGTTTAGTAAGTGAGAGGCACTGGCCCGTGAGCTGCTCCTGGTGCCAGGCCGCACCTTCCCCAGCACGGCCCAGTGAGGGCCTCAGGCAAGGCTGACATGGGGCAGCCATGGTCCCGCTCCATCAGCCCGGCAAAGCCGAGTCCCACCGCAGAAACTGGCAGCTGGGAGATGTCAGAACTGGCCATCTTCAAAACAAACAAATGCAAGAGTCCTGCCCACCATAACTGAGGACAAAGCAGCAGCCAGAACAGTGGCCACTGACAACCAAGGAAGTGACAGCATTAAGCCAATACTTGCCAAGCTGGGGTCTTAAGAGCACGGAAGAGCCTGTTTGTTCCAGTGGGAGGGAGGCAGGGAGATGCCAAGACAAGGCTCATACCTAGGGAGGGAAGGAACAGAAACAGCTCGTTTCTGCTCCTCCAACAACAGTCTCTAATCGGCTCCTGACAAGCATCTTTCCCTCCCAGCTTCCCAAGGCCTTCACAAGCAGTCAGCTCCCACTCCACCGCAGTGGGTGAACGTCAGCATCCTTATTTTTACAACAGGGATGTGCAGTAGGAGCACAACTTTCCCAAGGCCTCTGGAAAGCTACAAAAGCCAAACAGCTGATTTCCTTCCCCCTCCTCCCACCGTCTGCGTGCAGCCATCCCACACACAGCAGCCCAGGCTCCTGAACAAACATCCTCTGGAGAAGTAATTCAAAGCCAGGCAGTAAACAAACCTCCAGAGCCTCGGCCCCAGAGACAGGAGTACAGCCGCTCCCTAGCAGAGAGTCAATAATGACAGGCGAGCAGAAAGGAAGGAGCTGCAAGAACAAGAGTCATTAGTGGAAACTTGTTGTTTGTGCTAATTAGATCATTATCTGGAAACTGCTATTGATGTTGCTATTTCAGTTCCTGCTGCTGTTCACAACTTTATTTTATCCATGTCTATTGACTGCCCACACTCTTCTAAATCCTGCAGGAAGAACCAGCAGTGTTGCCCATCGCCAGGCCAGGATGGAGATGGTCTGTGTCCCGTGCCAGGCAGCACCTCCTTCCCCACCATCAACTCAGCACCTGCAGTGTCCTGAGACACTCAGGAAGAATTTTTTCCAGCTTGTTATTATGTGCCCTGTGCTATTATTGATCTTAGACAGACAGCAGAACGAGTTACTTGGTTATTAAGTAAGGTGAGAGGAAGAGAGAGGACTTGGATACGTGTAGTATTTCTGCTATTCCCCACCTGACAGCAAGCACATAAATAATTCTGATGCAGGCCCCATCCATGATCAGATCTCCCCATTGGTGGTGTGAGCCATAATTTAATAACCTCAAGCATTTGATTTTGTGCTACATCATCAAGGAATGAAGCCTGAATAGCAGAGCTCCCACGTTGACTGACTGATTTATTACAGTCACTACTCTTCCTCCTAGAAGCCACAGTCCCTTCTCACCCCAAGCAAGGAGAGCTGTGTGCTGGGGGACCTGGGCTGACAAGAGGACAAACATGAGGCTCAAGACTCAGCAAACCACAAATAGGGGAGCTGGGTTTGCATCCATAACACATTCTCCTGCTTATTCACCAGTGTATCTGAACCTGACCTGCAGTAGGGCTACTGATAAGGCAAAGGAAGAGGGAAAATTGCATCACATCACCATAACAGGCCTTCGATTTTGTCTTTTACTGCAATTTCATACCACTTTTACTCTACATCTGCAGTAAATTCAGCAATGACAAAAGTGAACTTAATTCTGCCATCAGAACTGCAAAAAATGTTCGTGTCCCACAGAGGCAGTCGAGGCAGAGGGCAGCAGACAGCATGTGGGCACACTGCCCCCTTCGTGGGACATTCCTGAGTGCACGGATGTGCCTCACACACCCTGGCACTCAGGCTGGTGACAAGAGGCAGGAAAAGCACTGTGCCCTCCCGCATCTCTTGCTGCGTGCAGCCAGGAGCAGCCACTGCCGGTCCCTAACACTTGCTGCATGTGGGACAGCGGAGAGGAACGGGAATACTGGGAAACGTCAGCAGCTGGCACGGAGGTGTGAAGCCAGGCTGCCTTCAGCCATCCCGTGTGCCCGCCGGCGCTCCCTCGCTGAGCTCTGGTTAACACAGTGCCACACACCCCCTCCTGCACTGCAAATAGAAACGCGCTCAAATAAATCACCTCTAAGTTAAAAGCAGCCATTAGCTATTAGCAAACACCGCAGGCCTGTGGGCCAGGGTAATTCAATGTGATATGCTTGGGCATGCAAGGTAATAGGTTCCAGCTGAATACCATGTGATACAATCTCTTCAATGGGAGGTTAAATGAGGCTGAGACAGAGACCAGATGGATTTATCTGGGTAGCGCTGATGATTTTTTGTGTGTGTGCTTAAGGTGAAGTGAAGGTAAGTAAGGCAGAAATAATCTGAGAGAAAAGCACGAGCTGGGCTGCGTGCTGTTGGGGAAGGGATAGCGGGAGGCTCGGGACCTCATCCTGCTGGAACAAACCAAGCGGACTGGAGGATGCTCTCAAGGCAGTACAGATGGAAACAGCCAGAGAAAAATAAATACTTTATCAATTTCCCCTTATGGAGGAACAACCAGAGGGCAGAGTGAGACAACTCAAGCGTAGCTGGGCAGATGTAGACACCTCACTGCTGATATTTCAGCAGGAATTTGGAGCCCAAACACCACCTCTCATTCACCCAGGACATCTGCAGTGGGCAAAGGGACATACCCAGTGAGCTCTCCCAGGCTGTGGCAGCAGTGCCCATCAGTGTGGCCAAAGGTGGGGGCAGCTCCCTGAGCAGAGGCGGTACCTAAGAAAATCAAGTGCTCAGCTTGTGCTTGGAGCAGTTTGTTCTTGCTCAGGTGGGCAGCAGGAGCTGTGGGACCCCTGCGGGGCACATCCAAGTGTCTACAGAAGGATAGCACCTCTGAGAAAGCAGAGGAAATCCTTCCCTGTGAGGGTGGGGAGGACCTGGCACTGCGTGCCCAGAGCAGCTGTGGCTGCCCCATCCCTGGAAGTGTCCAAGGCCAGGCTGGACGGGGCTTGGAGCACCCTGGGATAGTGGGAGGTGTCCCTGTCCGTGGCAGGGGGATAAGATTCCCCCACACGGAGCTACACCATGCAGTGCTCCCTGCTCCATGAGGTTCCGATCAACCTCCGCGATTACAGAGAGGGGATGTGAACAAAGCACAAACCGCAGTACGTAGCAGTTCCTTCACACTCATCTTGACGGGCCGCTGACAGGGCTTAGTCCGGCGCACTGAGGGGAAGCCCTGGACGTTGCCTTATGGAAAGGCCCGACTCCACTCCGGGTGTGCCCTGACAACCCGCCGGGGACCGGGCCGCCCCCGCCCTCACGGCCCCGTTCCCGCCCTCACGGCCCCGCCGCCTGGAAGGTTCTGGAAGCGCTGGGCTCCGCCCGCGCCCGGGATCCTCACGGGGACATTTCCCTGCGCGGGGCTCTCCGGGAAGCCCACGGGGCTCCGTGTGCTCCATCGGGAGAATCTGACCGAGGAGTCACCCCGCCGTTCTGCTCCGTGAAACCGAAGGGCACCCCAGGCTCCAGAGCCCATCACGTCCCTGCAGAAGGGCCGAGCAGAGCGGGGCTGGCCGGCCCTCGGCTTCCTACAACCCCAGCAGAGCCCTCGGAGACTCCCACACAAAGCAGTGCAGGAGCCCCAAAATCCCTGCCTGACCCGAGCACCCAGCACGAGGGAAAATGCACCTACCCCGCCAGGCTCGGGCAGGAGCGGGACGCCATCCCTCCTCCTCAGCAGGGCTCCCGAACACGCCGTGACGCCCGAGGGGCTCTGAGGGCGCAGCCCGTACCCCAACGGCTGCCGCGGCCTCGCGCTCCCAGCTGCTCATTAACGGGTAATTAGCCAGCACCGCCCCTCCTTTCCTTTTAAGGAAGTAGGCGCAGGTGCGCGGCAGGTGCGGGCCCGCGCGGGGTCCGCTCCGTGCTCCGGAACGCTCGGCAGCCACGGGACGGGCGGCACGGAGCGCGGGGAGCACCCAGAGCCCCGTTCCAGGTGACTTACCCACAGCAGCCTGATGCACAGAAAGAGCTCGGGTGGAACAGGGAATCACTGAGCGAGTCTGGGCGCATTCAGGGTGCACGCAACCTGCAGGGAAGAGAGCTGAGATTCTGGACTCACTTGCCTCAGCATTTTGTTAGATGTTGTTTTATTCTGATTCCTACCCAGAATGGAATACCAGACCCAGTCTCTGATAACAAGAAAGATTTCACTGCTATACAATATTCATATCATATATGTCATAAATAGAATTATGAGTGCAGTGCTGTGGTATTCTCTGAAGAGAATATATACGAAAGTGCTGTTAAAAACCCAACGCCTGCTACCTTTCCTGTATTGTTTCTTTAGTGAGAGAGGTACCTCAGGATTACAGATTATCAGTGCATTAGCATTCATATCCTGGATAAAGTGTCTCTGGTCATTTGCATGGGCACAGACTGGTAACTTAAAGGCTCTATGAAATTGGATGCTAAATGATATTCAGAGGAAATTGAATTAGACAGGAGGGAAGAGAAATGTGACTGCCATTAAATCTCTAAAGTACATTCGTGGTTTATTCCCTCCCCCCCTCTGAGAATAATATGGCATTCAATTTTCCAATTATATAAATACATGAACACTGGATTACTAGAGGCAGATAATTGAATATTTTGACTATTCTACAAGGGACCCTTCATATTTGAAGTGGGAGATGAATAGGGCATGCAGCATCAGCCTGTGGATGCACAGGCTATAAAAACCTCTATTAGATCCAGAGAGTATAAAGGTCTCCCATAGAGAGAGAGATCTTATCAGTGTTCAATATACAATAGTTAATTTATTCCACTGATATCAGGGTAAGTTATACAATGGCAAAACTGGGACATTTTAGGCCACACATCATACTACTTCAAAGGTGCAAGGAAAGGCATTCACAGTCATAGCATTTCAAATCCGACTCCTCTGTAACTCTGTCTTTACAGGACATCAATCACACGATGAGAGGAACTGTAAGCTATTTTCCAGTAACACACTGCCAATCGCAAGACAAATGTCAGATGTCACAAAAGGAGAAGTAACCATTTTTCAACTTGTGAATGTCTTCAAATATATTACAATGAAAGTGTGAAAAAAAATGACCCTTTCAGCTTCATTTGTTCTGACAGGTGCCAGACCTTGCAGTTTGGCATTTTATCTTCATACTGCAATAATCTTTATGAAACTTGAACAAGGCTGAGGGCAGTGGCATTAGTTAGTCTACAATTGTCCTCTTATGTACAATACATAAAATTTCAAACAGTCTGGCCGTTGAACTAAAAAATATCATCTACTACTATTTTACTTGTGTTACAGAAAAAGATAAGGAGAAGGGATGCCCACATCTGAGATTAACACATGCTGGGGAATAGTTTTGTGTGGGCTCAGCCTGACTCCTGCATTGCATTGCCATGCTGCTATTGCCACTTGGGAAAAACACATGCTGCTTAAAACTGGAATCAGGAAAGAAACTCTATAAACATTCCCTGAAGTGAAAATTCACTCGATACCCTGTCTGCATTTAGTCCCTGACATGAAACAGGTGGACTCCCCCTCGCTGACACAGCATGTTTTGGGGCACCAGCCACTGGAACAGTTTGACATGGAGCTCAGGGAATGTTCTCCAACCCAAAGCTCAATGCCCATCTTACAGCTTTGCCATTTCTGATAGCATGGAGGACATAAAACATAAGCCAAGTCATTAAAGAGTAGAACAAAGGAGGAAAATCAAGCTCAGATGTAGCCATTCATTACTGTAATAAAATAGGAGACCACCAAGAATTTCACTCAACAGCCCTGAAGTTCCCAGTTATTCCTGTTCTTCCAGCCAGTCTCATGTTCTGCTTAGACCCCAACAAGAAGTGGGTGATCACGGAAGTCATGGTCCAATTCCTGAAAAATACAGCTCCTCTGTACAACTCCAGGGGTACAGCGCAGCAGTTTTGACACAACATCCTTAGATCTAATTTGTACAGAGCTATGCTGTTATTTAAGGGAACAACGAAGAATATGTGCAAAGATACAAAAAAGATCTGCTCTAGATGTTACTGCAGGTCCCAGTAGGGTAACACAAACATGCAAAAGACAAAAACTGAGCAAACCTAGAACACAGTCAGTTTAGGCTAAAGTCAGTGACAGGATTAGTTCCACTGGAATTTAGTGACCTCTTAGGCCTTTACATTGTACAATTTTCTGCAGAAGCAGTGCTGAATCCCTGAAGACAAAACCACCACTTGATTCATCAAATTTGACTTAAGGAAGTAAATATTTTTCTGTGAATAAGTGTGAGCTTGTTGGTTCTGTGGAAGCAAAAGGACAAACAGTTTTAGCTTTTCTTTAAAAACCTAACAGTACTTGTCATGGCAAAGACACGTACAAAGAAGTGGAAGCCAAAATATTATTTCGGTGTTTTAAGACTGACTTTAAAAAATAAGTACACAGACATTGACCACATCTGTATCAATTCCAAGACATACAGTCCAAGCCATGGAAAGAAGAGGGTCAAAGCCTGAACTCTGACCACAAGTGGAATTCCAGGTTTCAGTTTTCCAGTCTGGTATTTGTGACTGCAGTTCTTTCCTTGGTTTCTGTGACACGTCCTGTGCACACAAAGCAATGTAATCCCTTTGACACGAGTGTGCCTCTCAGTCGGTGCAGCCAATCCCCTGATGCTGGCCATCATCCCCTGTGTTTTGGTCCTTCTCTTCCACACACTCAGGATGGGTGCACAGTTTGTCACAGGATGTGCACCGTAAATCCCACAGAGAGGTGAAGAAATAGCCGTTGCCAGGGTCATTATTTGAAAACAGGAGGTTGCAGTAGACTTTTTGAAAAGCATAAATAAAAAATGTAGCTGCAATAAATAGCTGTCACTCTCAAATGAAGGGATTCCAGAGCCTGTCTCCCCTCCAGCAGTACATGTACCGAACTGGGCATTAACCCCCAGCTCTGTCCCAGCACATGGGTGCCCTTAATTGCGATGATTTCTGTAATCTGCAAACTTGGTGGCCGTGGCTGCATGGCTGAGGAGGGCTGGGGCAGCCGGTGCCAGCTGCAGCCGCCCTGCCTGGCAGGAGCCCCTGGCACTCTGGCGCTCGGCGACGCCGCAGTCCCAGAGCAGGCGGTTCCTGTGCAGGGCATCCAGGTGACACTCGCAGAACTCGATCAGCGACGCCACCTGCTCGTGCAGCGGCAGCGACTTGTATTTCTTCTGGGCCAGGCAGAAGAAAGCTTCGACAAAGGCCTGCAGACACATTCCTGCAAGGAAAAGGTGCTCACAGGAGATCGGGAGCACAGCATTTCTAGCAGTCTGCATTCCGTAGGGATAACGCTATCTCTCCTGGTTCTTGTGCCAGCAAGGCCAAATGCGTGTGTGATGGGTGTGAACACAAACAATTGTGCTAGTTCTCATCTTTTCATTTAAATGGCAGCCATCTGGAACGCTCAGAAAGAAAAGAAATCGTCTGTCCTTCTAAGACCAAAAGCCAAGGTTTTATTTGTATGTCACACTCACTGGGTGTTTCAGGGCAGGCTAAGCCCAGGCTGGGTTACAGATAGGTGACATTCTCTATCACTGAGGCAGCTTCTGGCTTTGCAGACCTCAGCCTGGAATTCAGAGGCAAAGTGGTACAGCAAGAACCCATTTTAGGATATTGCACCATTAAATTGATGTCGCATTGGCCTTGATTTCTGCTGCCAAAATTATTAAGTTGAAACAAAATCAGACACACAGTAACATACTGAGCATCAAGGAAAACAATCCAGCCGGAGAGAAAAACAAGTTTATGTCGGCAACTGAATTGCGTCTTTTCAGCCCTGTATTTTTAGAGACAGATATGACCCAGAAGTTCACAGCAGTGTGTTATTTCAGTCTGTAGCACTACGAAGGTAACCACATTACCAAGTATCACCTTAGCAAGATGTGAGTTTATGTGAAGCACTGCTTTGCTTCTGCACAGCCTGTACCAAGTACAAACCCCTTTGAAGGTGAAGAGGCCATTTTTTCAGTCATAGCCTGCAACTCCACAATAGTTGTTTCAACTGAATGAAAAACAAACAGCTGAAGGAAGTGTGCAGTGCCAAAAAAATGTCTCTGCTATAATACAACTGCTCTGCCCCTTCCCACTCAAAAGTCCCCTGCAGAAGCCACATGCTGCAGCAGAGACTCTTCAGGTGCTGTTCCATCACATCTCACTAACAGCACATTACCAGGGCCAAGGGGAAGAGGAGCTGCGTATTAACACTAATTATTGTATTTAAAACCTTGAAATAATACCTACTCAAATTCTTAATTAAGAAGCCAGACCCCAATTGGTTGTGCAGAATGCCAGCCACGAGGCACAGTAAGAGCTGCTTTGTGCTCTAACTGGCTCTCCCAGTTTGAACATACACTTAAGAAGTTTATTTTAGGACGAGGTATTGAAAGGTTTGGGGTTTTTAACTATGTTGGCTTATTGATGCTGCAGGAAAGGCATCTTTTCAAAATATGACAATTACATTCTGAAGTATAATTTCTCTCAACCAAGGCTGCAGCTGGGGTCGTTTACAATCTTGGCTGTAAAACAGCTTGCAAAGGAATTGTCGAGTTATCTGAAAGCAGCAGCTGCCAGCTCAGTAAATTATTTTATCAGTCATGGTGAGCTGCAGGCAGGGAAAGCACCTCTGGTAGCACACACGCTTTGTCCCCAGAAGTGACACTCATGTGAAGCATATCATGGAAAAAGTTAGAAGCTATTTTAGAACAGAATCGTGCCTGTCTTGGTTACATCTGGGAGTGGGCCAAACACAAAGCCAACAGAAGCAGGTGGGTATTTTGTGTTTTAACACCTAAAAAACATCTGGTTCATTGACACTCTCCACAAATCTCTTAATTTTTGAAAGCCTGAAGATTCAGTTGCATGTCTGCTATTTTTCCTAGTGAAATTCTATCAGCCAAGCACGTAAGATCGGGAGCACAGCAAATGAAATGCTAAATGCAAATACTCAGATTTTAGATAGCCACAAAATTGAGGTGACCCTCACAAACCCAAAGCAGTACTGCCCTGAAGAGAAACTGCCACAGCAGTAACCAGAATTGGTTGTGTGTGTGCATGCTGCAGGCGTACATGGCTTGTTCCCATTTCTATCAAATGTCTGAGGTGTACCTGAGCTTCTAAAATGGAAAAAAAACAAACCCAAAATCCAAATTTCATCGTTTTTGAATACAAACCTGGGTTTCCTGATTCTTTATGGTCAATGCCCATGCTGTTCCACCTCCTTGTGATATCAATATATAGAATATCTACAGCAGCCATTGAAAAATTGCTGTTACTCAGTTTGCAGTTTCTGTTAAAAAAAAAATAAATAAAGAAGAAATTCTGATTACATCCAAACTCACAAGTTAGGAAAAATTCTGCAAGGGCAACTTGCAGGAGTAAAGTTTGCCCATGTCATGTGTACAGACCCACTGTAACGTGCTCAGTCTAACAAAACACACAGAGCAGAGAGCAAACAGTTCATTAAGTGCTCCTATCTGAATGGAACAGGCCCAAACCTGGAATGTTTCAATTAAAAATATGACCTGACTGTTACACAGAGCTTTCTCCCAGGCTATTGCCAGTACTCTGAGGCTGTAAGAGAATGGAATTAATTGGTACATCCCAAAGCCCACCACAGATCTGCACAGCCTATCTGCACGAGGCAGGGTTTGCACACAGAAATACCCTTTTATTTGTCTCACCAATCCTGTTTGCAAAGGGCTGGAGGGAGCTTCCAGGCACAGCCTGACTCCTCCATGCCTGACACCGACAGGATTTACCCTCGTGGTGCTGAACCCTGCCTGGGAAAGAGCTCTGGGTGCAGCTCGGGCTGCGGGGATGCGGAGCTGTGACTCCTGTGTGGTCCGGGTCCGCAGTGCGGTGTTGATCAGGCTATGGGAACTGGCCCTGTGTCCAGGATTTCCAGATGTCTGGCAGCCTGGCTGCAGCCACTGCACGTGCCAAAGAGCTGGCCAAAATTTCTAGCCAGAAAATAAACAAAAAAAATGAAAAAACCCCAAAAAAACAAGGAAAAAAAAACTGAACCCAGATAATTGAAATGAGTCTCACTCTTTACTAACCTCAGCAGAACTCCCTTAAAATAAGAGAGTAAAGTCTGGCCTACATAGTCCCAAAAATTCTCAGGCAGCATTCAAGCAAGGACTAGAGACACAATCAGTGTTTCCTTTTTAGTCATTTTTTACAATGAAGAAAATATTAAAGGACTAGAGACACAATCAGTGTTTCCTTTTTAGTCATTTTTTAGAATGAAGAAAATATTAAGGGAGAACAGATTTTGATGAGCCAGAATTTGGGTGGACAGTCTCTGCAAGCACTTGCCCACACATGAAATCCCACTCATGTACCATTTTATTCCTGAAAAGTGATACAACACACAGAAACCTGACCTTCCTTCTGAAATGAGCAGCAATGACAGCTCTTCAGAAAAGGGCCTTATAGCTGGTATAGATCCTCTGGGAGAAAATAAACAAAGTATCTGCCAGTATTAAAAAGTTTAATTTAACATGCATTAAGAAACTGCAAATACTATTTCATTGGGATATGGCAATTTATTTGAATATTCTTAAAAGAAAATGTTGGCGTTTATTCTGTGTTCCTCTGACAAGTGCCAAAATAAGGCTGGATTAAACTACAAAAAATACAGAACTGGATGCAATCCTGTGCCGGTCTGTGGATACAGCAGATGCCTTCAGACATTTTCTATATATCGTAATTTGTATAAACCAAGTTGTTTTATATTCATTCCTGAATGCTAAATGCATCTGCATAGAAGGAGGATCTGTGTTTTAAGAGTACATCTGCTGCTACTGCTGCTCATTTCTTTTGTCATAGTCAATGAAAGACAGAAAATGAGGTATTTGTACCATGACTAGAACAGACACAGCCATAAAAAACAATGAAAAAATCCCCTCCGAAATAAAAAGTATGTGAAAAAATAAATTGAGTTCCTTGACATTGCAAGGTGCAATTTCACAATGCAAATCCTCCCTGCACAGTGCATCAGGAACTGGCATTTGGGAATCCTTCCTGCGGCCTGGGGCGGACGGCAGTGCCTCCACAGCCGACAGAATCAGATCAAGTGACCCAATTTCAGTTGTCACTTTCTCACAATGATATTTCTACCATTTCTCAGGAACGTGACATGTTGACGAACACGGCAAATTGTATCTGCCAAAGTATCACTGATCTGCTGTCAAAGAAAGACCCAACTTCCTCCTAGACACAGCCTCATAGGTCAGGTATTTCAGGAGCTTGGAACCATGAAAATGTATCTATTTTATAACAGAAGAGGCAATGGTTCCACACTGGAAGGCGTCACAAAACCTGTACACAAAACCAGGAGCTTGGAACAATGAAAATGTATCTATTTTATAACAGAACAGACAATGGTTCCACACTGGAAGGTGTCACAAAACCTGCACACTGAGAGCGTGCCAGCTTTTCCCCAGCTCACCGTATGAACGTGCGGAATCCCGTCGGCCCCAGCTTGGTCGTCCCCTTGACGCCGAGGAAGCGGATGAACAGGGCGGCCACCCTGTCCACGAGCCGCAGGTGGCTGAACTGCCGGGCGTACTTGGGGAACACCTGCTTGAGGCACAGCGAGGGCAGGGCCGCCTCTGCGTTCTGGGCAGTGTCCGGAGCCGCCGGCCCCGCGTCCAGCAGCTCCTCGTTGGCTTCCAGCACCTGCTCCAGACTCGGGCACCTGCAGAGGAGAATCACACAGGGGCTTGGCTGTGGCAGAATGTCACTTATTGTAAAATCCACACTGTCACCAATGTTGCAGGGAACCTCACTTAAGCANAAGTACATTTTTGCAGCACCTAGCAATGTTACATGTCATAAAATCATTGGTTAGTAAGACTACTTGTCATTCTATTATTGGTTAGTTGTACAGTCACATCAACCTGCTCCCACCCGCCCGTGGTCCCTACAATCTGGTTTTTGATATTCTCTTGACTACAATCCTTCTTTCATAGGCCTCGGTACTTTCCAGACCACCAAGGACATCGTCCTTGCAGTTATCTTCAAAATTCTGCCTTCTGCTCGCACAATGCCCTCTCTGTGCTCTGCAGGGGCAAACTCTGCAGAGACACAGATTCCAGCATTCCATGGCCGCCTTGCTCCTCGAGCCATTTCTCCACACTTGGCTTGGGAGGGAGCTTCGAGCTCATCTCACCAGGGACACCTTCCACAGAGCAGGGGGCTCGTGGACACCCAGCACTGCTGCTGGGGTGGGACCATCACACTGCAGTTTACAGCATCTGTTCTGCTAAGGCTGCAGCAGCAAAATGTTCAAATAATGGTGTTTTGTATCCACACTTCAATTCACTGAGGTTGAATGTCTATAAATGTGATCAGTTATAAAAGCTTTAAAAGTCTTTAAACATAAATAACAACCTTAGGTAGTGCTTTGATAATGTTCCTCTTTGCTGCAGATAGCAAAGTGGAAAAATAATGTTATTTTTGTCATTAGCTAAGTAAAGCTTAATATTATTAGTTTTGTTCCTCCTCATGTAAGATTGGATGGTGGTGTCACTGCTATTGAACACCTGCCAAAAGAGCAAGAGTATGTACAGCCAAGAAACAAGCACACACGGTTCTATTTTTAATCTTAAAAAGGTCTGTTCATGAATTTAAAAATTCAAATCTTCAGCCAGTTGAACCAGACTTTGACCAAATGTGAAACCTTGTACTCAGCAGAGAGAAGGTTGTGCTGTTTGTAACATAACTCTCATTTTAATGATGCCTGGAAGCCCCAAACCCCTTCCCATTCTAAAGTCAACAGTGTTTTGGATTGTACATTATTCATTCATCATTCATGTCTGTAGTAAAAAAAATATCAAGCTTTGCTTTAAAAGGCACAAGCAGAGCTGAGGATATTTCATTTTTTATAGAAAACAGTTAAAGGGATCAGCTTCAGAGCCCTGAATTGTGGCCCAGCGCTCTCGGAGCGAGGCTGGAGCCGTGTCCATCCACCCGACCCCTGAAACGGGGCTTGGGAACAACAGCTCATCTGCAAACCCACAGTTCCTTCACAAACCAGCACCTCTTCCCCCTGAACAGCAGGCCCTGGCATTTCTGAGGAAGTGGTTTAAAAACAGGTTTTTTCAGCCTTTCATGTTTCAACCTCCATGGCATTGAGAAATGTCATGAAGAGAACACGTGCCCTGGACACATCATCACAACCGAGAGCCACAGGAGACTCTGCTGCCCTGGCTGAGGGGGAATGGACACCGTCCAATTATTAAAATAATTCTGCTTTGTATTAGGGTCATAGAATAAGAAATTGTACTTTGGTCAAGGAAAAAATATTCTGAAATGCCATAAAGCAAAGGCTCTAAATTACCACCCAGAATTTCCTCTTCTCCTTCTTCCTATGGAGAAAAGCCTACAGCTGTCTTTGAGGTCATGGATAAAACTCAGAACCTGCATCCCATTTCAAACTTTTATTGAGAAAGCTCTTAAATCCATACTTCTTATTAGAAAAGTATTTTAAAATTAAAACCAGCTTTTTTTGGTATGCTACTGCATGTCTCATTCCTTTCCACTTATACATTGGGAAAGTCTGTAAAATATTTAAATCAGAACAAGAAAACTTAATTTAGTCTTTATTGCCAAATGTTGTACTTCCATTTGGTAAAAAGGAAAATTTGAATATACCTCTTACTTTGCATTTGCAGGATAGGACTTTATCATAAAGTTTAATGATTTGTTTTCATTCTTTAGCTCCCCCCCAAGTTTTCCTTACATTTCCTTTTTTAATACACTAGAGCTTCATTAATATGATCATACAATTTGAATTATAGTGAAAGATCTATTTTGCACTTCTAATAAAACCCAGACTTTCCAAAGAAAACCTGCACAAGGGTTTGTCTGTGTCTGCACTACGAACTGATCCACAGCCCTGTCTATTCTGCACGCTCACCTTCCCTGATTTACACGAACTATATTCAGGGTACAATTCTCCACTGCTACCACAGACATTACCTCAATAAAAGTTTATTTTCTGCATTATTCACACACCTTCCCCCCCACCCGGCTCCACCCTGTGGTCTCAACACAACTAATTAAGACAAACAGCCTGTGTAGGTCCACACAGCCAAGTGCAGCACCCATAAATACAGAATTTTACCATGATTGCGTATTTTTGCAAGGAAAGGGTGCACAGGCCATTTTTTGCCTCAGCACTCAGACAAACTGCACTCCTTGCAACGCCCCATTACGTGTTCTGCGGCGTTTGGCTGCCATCTGCCAGCGCCACGCCGCGAGGGGCAGGCGGAGGGCACAGCTCCCCAAGGGTCACACAGCCAAAGACCAGGATCAGCAACTTCCTCAGAGCAAAGCAGAAGGAAAGGAAAAAAAAAAAGGAAAAGAAAAATAAAGGGGAAAAAAAAAAAGCAGAGAGAAGGAGAAATAATATGAAGAGTGCAGGAGGAAGGAGCTACAAAAAGCAGAAATACAGCTCCAAGTCCAGCAACAGTGAGAATGTGAGGGGGATTTTCATGATCTCCATGTCTACCTTTGGCTCAGCAGTCAACCGGAAAATATAAAGGGACTCATTTTTGTAATTTTGCCTGTCCTAGAATCACAGAAGAGTTTGACTTGGAAGGGACCTTAAAGCCCACCCAGTGCCATCCATGGCAGGGACATTTCCACCATCCCAGGCTGCTCCAAGCCCCATCCAGCCTGGCCTTGGGCACTGCCAGGGATCCAGGGGCAGCCCCAGCTGCTCTGGGAATTCCAGCCTGTGCCAGGGCCTGGCCCTGACAACCTCAGGGACTGTGAATGCAGCAGTGGGAAGGGAGCAGGAGCTCCCCATCTCCCGAGGATCCTGCCCACGTTCCCTCCATTAGCTCCTCTCCCTCGGGATTTCCAACAGGCGAGGGGAGGAGAAGAAAGCTGAGCCCCACTCTTTAAAGCTGCTCGTTAGAATTAATTGTTTTGACTGACACAGCTGAGTCAGGCAAATGAATGAAAGGTCAAATATAAGGTAATGCTTCTGTTGCTACACAGAAAAAAGCAAAGCTCAATTTACATACTAATGTCTGACCTCAATACATTCGTTTCTCTAATTCTGCAGCTTATGACTGATCACTCTTTAGAAATGATCAACTGTGGTGCAGCTTTAAAAAAATTTAAATTTTAATAAAGCTTATGGAAATGACATCTAAGACTACTTATCTTTTATACATGATTACTAATTTATTAATGTTTCCTCCATCTATGTTTTATCCCTTTCTTTCTGACCAGCCTTAATCTTTATGCAAATACAAGTTGCTAAGGGACAAACAAATTTGCAACTACTAATTAACGGCTTCAAAATTTGCAGCATTTTGTAGGCTTGTATATAAAATTTAGCTGTCAAAATTCAGAGTAAAATGGGGTAAGAATCACAATATTAATATTTCTAAGAATGCTCACTTGATGCATTTTACATTTAGGGCATTGCTAGAAGTATAAATTAAGCAATTTCAGTATCAGCTTACAACTGCTTACCTAATAAAAGAAAATATTATGTTCTGGATTCTGAAGCTATAATTATTCCCTCAGCTGAGCCTCTATTCTCCAAGCAAGGACTGTCTTAACACAGTTAAAAGCAGAGAATATTTTGCATGACAAATCTATCTATCCACCCATTTATCACCACAGAATATGGACCTCCCAAAGAACAGAGAAGTGTTTGTACCTGGAGCGTGCAGGAATGAAACACATTCATGAGTTCATTCATAAAAATAAATCATTTAGGAAACTAAGGCCAAGCCAGAGCAATGTCTCTGCATTATCAACCATTCATGAATTTGCTTTTATGAACTAATCCCATGGCTTTTATTAACAGAGACTTCCAGCACTCCCAGGATGTCATAGCAAGCAGTTTCATGGTTTGCCTGCATGTTGTGTGAGTAATCAGCTTTTTGTTCTGGCCACTCGTGAGTGTCATTTGAAGAAAATGAATATTCATCCCCTCTTCACCCTCTGGCAAAGGAAAAAAACATTAATAGCACAATAATTTCCACCTTTCAATATAATAATATTGTTGCACAGATAGACATATTAAAAGAATGTTTAACTCACAGAGAAAGAGATTTTTGACTTTTTTTTTTTTTTTTAAATTATTGCTCTTACATAGAGTTTATTCAACATTTTGGAGAATGCTTTGAGGCAGGCAAAGCAACCCAAGTAAGGAGTCCATATTTCAAAGAGCAGAATCAATCAGATTAAACATAAGGATTGATAATCACCATGTTGTTGGCAGACAATGAACTTCTGATCTCACCAAATACATTTTGAAAACACAGCAGCTGTCTTGTCTCTGGGAAGCAGAAACTGCTGAAAGCAAAATCTCCATCTCTCTCTGAGAGAAAAAGACACATATCTCAGTTAAAGAAATAAATTGGGTAAATCACCTCACTTGGATTTTAAACTCCACCTGCAGCTTCCAGGCCCAACAGGGTGTTCCCTGTGGAAGGGTGAAAGGCACGGAGCGTGCTGCTTGTTTCGGAGAGTTGGCAAACACATTTTAGGTGAATCCATGGACAAAATCTACTCCATGGCTTGGCCATTTGCTTAAGAAAACCAAAATCATTTGTCAGACTGTTGGAAAAGTCGAGCCCAAGCCCCTGCAGCCTGTCAGCAGCCATCACAGCAGCTCTCACCCCATTTGGGCTCTCCAGCTCTGTCCCTGGGGTGCTGCTTGTTTGCCACAGCCATCGTCCCCTTTCTGAGAAGGATGGCTCACTGCCTCTTCAGATTGATGGATTTATTATAAAAATAAACACTTCTCATTAAAGATTAAATCGCTTTTGGCAGAAAACAGAAGACTGGAAAGTTTGCTGCCTTCACACAGTGTTAATGAGTGTTTCCAAGATGTAGGAACTTGGCAGGGATCCTGATGTGCTCCACACCAGGGACACGGAGCCATGGATGAGAACATTACTGACAGTTTCATTTCAGATGCAGAGAAGACTAGAGCTTGACTTCTACAGCCCTCCCTAATATGTAGTTTAAATAATTAAAGGAGAAATGCATCTGAGGAGTCTCAGGTGCTGAAAAAGCCCTGCTATTTCCTAATTATTAATTGAGATTCTTTACTTCCAACTTTCTCCTCTTAAGAATAATGGTCATATTCTGTATTCACTACAGATTTATTACTTTTAATGTAACACAAGCAGTGAATGCTTATGTTATTACCTGACAGCTGTGAGTGCAGCAGAAAATATGGCATTACTGTAATGAAATAATGGATAAACAATGCAAATCCTGCATCCAAATACTTTGTTCCACTGTAGCAAAAATTATTACAGAACAAAGATCATTAAATATAGTCCCCAATACTTTATTTTCTGTGGAGACAGCTGTTATTATTCCTAGTAGATTTATTTGTGTTCACTATTTGCTTTCAAGGTACTTATGTGCCTCATTATTTCTGCAGAGTTCCTTTCGTTTCTTTAGACAAGTGTGCCTGACAAATAATAATGCAGGATAGTGCAAAGGCAAACCAGCTGTAAAGCCTGGGAATACACTGAAATTAGACCACCAAGTGTCTTACAGCAGAACAGAAAAAAAAAGAAACCCCAGGATATTTCTTCCATGTGGAAATTATTCTTAGAAAGCAGTTGTGCTTGTGCTGGGACAGAAAAGGAGCTTTACCCTGTCATCCAAGGGAGCAGAAAGCAGCAGTGCTACTGCATTTTATCAGCCTTAATCCTCCTATTAAAGCAGGTGAATTCTCATACACAAAATAACACTAGTGATGATTACACTGCTGTGAAGTCAGGTGACTTCATGCTTTCATTTTGCAGCAACTGGGTGCTAGGCAGTTTTATTGCTTTCTCAGTGTTTCAGAAACTAGAGACCAATCATTACTTCAAAATAAGCCAATCATCTCTCTTCCTGAAAGATGACTAGCAGCAGAAGTTAAATTATAGAGAACATCACTGCCCCCAATACATTAATTTCTGTCACTCTGTCACTGTAAAAATTTACAGCAGATATAATCTCTTTGAAGGGGGATCAAGTCATAGAAAGTACGAGCCTAGTTTTAAATAGAATTTTAATTTTAATGAAAGCTTCAGGGAATGATGTTTATGCTGCTTATCTTTCATACCTGGTGATTAAGTTAATTTATACTTAATGGAAGAGGATATTTCTAATCCCCAGACAGGCTCAACATCTGTCTGTGACTATGTTTTTGGAAGCCTTAAGCTGCTTGTGATTGATGTAATAAAACCAGGATCCTGCAGAACTGACACCTGAAGGATGTCCGTAAGAGGGAAAATGTTATTTTTCTGCTCAATGCCTCTGCTTGAGTCAAACCAAAATCCAAGCACTTAATACTGCTGTCCCTTAAAAACCCGCTTTGCACTCCCTCACCATTATTTGAGTACAAACACGGGAATAAGCAAACAGTTCTCAAATATGTTTATGATCAAATATTCACTCTCATTATGTGCAATGCCTGAGAGCACATAACTTTCTGATGGCCTGAAGTTAATGAGAATAATAAACCTCCCACAAAAAATCTGTGAAATAGTCTCCATTTTTCCTTCTCATTCCATGTCTATTTAAGACCAAATATTAGCAAATATAAATGCTTGCATTTATCACATAATGGCAACAAAAAAAAAAATCTTAAAATGTAAACATCTTGCCAGAAAGAGATAAAATTTTCAGCTTTCTCCCAAGAAATCACAGTACTCCTGTTGTAGAAAAAAAAAAGGTATTTCCAGGTGTCATGTATATCCCTGTTATTTTAAACCCTAATTCTTGGAAGGCACCTGCACATAAGAACCTTGCACAGGCGTTCAGGGACACGATCCGTGTGTGCACATTCATTTATTCCATGTCACTATTATCTATTAAAACTCTGTGACGTGGCCCAGGGCCCCACTGCAAGGAGAGCTTTGTTTCTTTTCTTAGTGAGGTGATGCACCTTAGTCTGCCCTTGGCTGATCGATTGGTTCTAACATCTTCTAGGCTGCATGAAATCTGATATTTTGGAATCAATTTGTCCATGGGTTGTGCCATTGCTGAGAGAACACAAAGGACACGCCACGACTCGGGAGTCACACGAGGAACTGGAAGATGGAACTGGAGACCAAGACAAAGCATTCAAGGCTCCCCCCAGAGATTTTATGCAAAACTATCACAGTTGGTTGTAGTTTTAGTTACACATAACATGGAGATTGTAAAGATGTCAAGGAGACAGGTAAGAAATAAGACATATTTATACTACATAGCCATGCTGTACATACAGACATAAATACACACTCTATAACTACAATTTCTCTTTATAGTACATACCTGTGCACTTATGCTATGAAAACTATCTGGTGGGAAGCAAGTCAGTATGAGGTTACAGAAAATTAGAAGTTACTGGAGTTTACAATTACAGAGCAACTGGGAAAATTCATTTAAAGGCAGAGCTGCTTCTGTGCAGCCCAAACACTTGAGAAGGTGAAACGGAAAAAATGTCAAATTAAATAAACATATATCCTTCATTTTAGACAAGGCAATTAAGCTAATATTCTGAAAATCAAATTTCATTCAAGAAGCATTTAACTGAAGATTAGTAATGGAAATTGTGCATGTACAAAAGCCAGGAAAATGCTCTGTAGTGAAGAGAGCAGCTGAATCACTGCTCCTGCAGTAAGATACCACCCAAAAACTAGATTATGTTAGCAAGCTACAGGCTACCTAGAGGTGAAGATGATTTTGCTGATAGCAGAAACTCAGCTCAAATGATTAACATATTGAAGTGTCAGGAAAAAACACTCTGCATTCAAACCTAACTATTAATCCCCTTCCCTGCATGAACACAGAAATTCAGTGAACCCCCCTGGACAGGGAAGGCACACACAGATGTTGCCTCTGCCCCAGACTTTAAGAGATGAAAAAGAAGTGGTTTTAACTTCAAACCACAACAGCTTTCTTGTATTGAAAACTAAAGAGGAAATCATAGGGGGGGGACTGAGATGATCTTTAAGGTCCCTTCCAGCAGAAAGCTGACTCCACCAAACACTTAAGTAAACCCTTCAGTACTTGATGAATAAGGCCAAAATTGCTGTTGTTTTATATCCTATCCAATGTAACTTGAGCAAATTTCTGACCATATTTAACCTGAATTTTCACTGGTTTCAGCTGAAGCTTCCCATCAGCAACGCCCAGATACAGCAAACATCTGTATGCAACACAGCTCCCAGGGATGCTTTGAAGTACTGCTGACTTTATGGTTTAAAAAACAAACCAAGGCAACACAAAGCAGCTTACTTCGTTAGAATTCAGTCAAAGCAGGAGCAGACACCGGAGGAGCTCCAAGATCCACGTGGCAGTTTGGAAGGAGCCTTGGACAGCAGAGCCGTGCCATCGGCTGCTGCTCCTGCCCCGGTCAGAGCCGCTGGGACAGTGCTGGGGGACACAAACTGCACCAAACCTGCCCTAAACCAGGTTCTCTTACCATAAAGACTCACTGACAATCTCTAATCAAATCACTGAATGCAAAGATGTATTTAGAGCTGCTGCCTCGACGTTCATTTTGATGCCATGTGGAAAGAGATGAAGCAGCCATGCCTTTATTTCTGACCTCCCTTCTTTTTTGGGCAAACCTTGGAAACTACAGCAACTCTTGTGGCTGCCCTACAAAAACTAGAGAAAAGAGACCTATTTTTCCTTTTCTGTGTATTTTATCACATATCACATCTAATTTTATGTAGGAATCATTGTAAGACGGGAAAAAGCAAAAACACCTTCTTAATGATCAACTTAAAATGTAATACAATGTGAATATCTAAGAGATGTAATTGCTACTGCATGTTTTGATACATTCAAATGTTTGGAAAGTTCAGACTTTATGGAGACACTTGTAACAGGTCACATTCCTCAGTTTATCTCCAATCCTTCCTCTATTGTTCACAAGAAAGCAGAAAGAAAGAAAGGAGATGTCAATAAAAAACTAATTAGATTAGCTGCATCTCAAAACATTGTGATTCAAGTCTAATTGGCCAAACTAGTCTCCATTCCCAATTTGATAGCACAGACCCAGAGCCGGGGGCACTGCACACACCAATTACTGCTAAAGCACACCACGGGCTTGGGCCAATTAATTCCACAGTGCTGAAAATGAAACCTTTTCAAATCCTGCAACCCATATCAATTCTTGTCCATTAAAATTTCCAAATGAGCTGGGCCTGTCATCAGCTCACTTGCTTAGTACATTGTAAGCACTTCCAGCTGTCCCTCAACATGGGGTCATTGCAAGAGATTCAGGGTAAGACTGAATTCACTCTTTATGTGCAAGTTAAAATACAGCCTGTCCAATCGAGATGTGAGTGCTTGGAATACAATGTGTGAGCAAACACAGACCTGCTTGCAAAACTGATGAATAACAGCACTTTTTGCAGTGGTGAAGGCTAAAATAGGAATAATCATAAATTAATCTGTATCTATGCAAGGGATGTGGGTTTAGCTACTTTTAAAGAAATGTTATTACCCGTTATTAGTCAATTAAAACATTTCAGATTATATTTCAGATTAGAGTCGCTTAGAAATTAAAAGATCATCAAATTTTATTATCTTTTCTGTGATAGGACTTTGGCACAGCACATTCAAATTATTTGCCAATGTTCTGCACTCAGTACTGTATTTTCTGCTGTTGTAGTACAACATAAGTGGCTCTTAAAATCAATGTGGAACTGTTCTGTCAGTCAAGCACTACCAGATCCTTCCCTTCATGAAGGGGCATCTGACATTGTAGTTCATAGAATTTCCAATAAGGCCTGTCCTAATCAATAGGAGAAAGGTTAAATGCTCTTAAGGATGTAGCAGCTAAATAATTGGAAAAGCAAGAACAGGGAGAAAGGATCAAGACAGCACATCTGCTTCACAAAACTGAATGGAGTCATTGAGGCAAGTTCTTCTTGAGCAGGATGAGAAATAGCAGTAGAAATAAATACTCTCCAACTACAGAAAAACCAAGTTAACATTTCAGTAATCTGAACTGAAGGAACATTGACAAACATCACATTTAAAAGTCTCCCTCACATGTCTAACTCATCAAAAGCTGCCCGGGCTAATGTAACAGACACGAATTGATAGTGGAGCTGGCAGATTGCCTGATGAAGGACTAAACCAGAAAGCCCTGTAGGAAAGAGAAAGGGGCTAATTCAATGTGCTTCCAAAGGGCTTTGGCAGAATGAGCCCGAATATGAACGCTGGGTCATTTTGACTGATGGAGAAAAAAATTGTGTCAGGCTGCAGAACGAACCAGAGGAGAAAGATCAATCTCAAGAAAGGCACACATATGAGTTTATACACTCTCAGGCAGAAATAAGGCTTGGAATGAAGAGGTGGTGCTTCATTTGAATAGCTGCAAAGCTGAGCAGAGCAGAGGAAAGGGATACAGAATCAACCACAAGCTCCAGCAGTCAGCTCATAAAGTCAATTAGCAAATGGAAACCCAAACACTGATACTTCCATGGCTGGGTTTATTACATGCTTATTTTGATAGGCACTAAACTCACTCCATATAATGCAAAAGGCACTGACAACCCTGAGTAATGAATCCCTGAGGAATATAATACAGCTGCTCACAGAAGCAGAAACTAAGATACATTACAGCCTGCCTGAAGAGCAGTCATTATTCTCTGCTCAGTGATAGCTGCAGCACCAGTGTTCTCCCATCCAGCCTCTCCACAAGTCTGTGCACTGACTTTCTGACCCTCTCAAACCACCCCTGTCACACAATCATAACCTTACAATAGGGATAGTGAGATAAACACAGTAATAAATGGCAAGAATGACTTTATCATCAACAAAATCTAGGCTAATCATACTCTCGAGACATCTCTGCACAGTGTATTTTCATTTTTCCATTAAACATGACTCAAACATCAGGGGAGGTTATGAAACTGAAGAAAAATATCTGGAAAATCAATGCAATACAGCTGAACAGGTGATGTCCTGACTTTCCTTAAGAAAGTACAAAACTGCTCCTCAAAATCAAGAAATTAAAAATAGCATTAGGATTTGGAAAATGTCTTTGGAACATATGAGAGAGAATCATTATGGAGAGGCCTGTTTAAGTAAAGACCCAAATTCCTCCTGCAGTCTAGTGACAAGGTCAGACCCAAGGGTCACTAGCACAGCAGGTGACACCTCCTAAAGAAGCTGCCACCTTAAAATAAGTCACATTTCAGGCAGAAAGCATGTTAAGTAGAATGTCCAGAAATTAACTCGTGTTTTTATTAAATACAGATCACATTCTCCTCCCAGAAACTACTCATTTTGTCCTCCATCACAGAAAGGAATCATTTCAAGAGAGAAAGTTGTGTAACCAACACAGTGGAAAAAATGAACCATCTTGTTTCGGGCAAGAAAAGAGGGAAATCTTTTGTGTAGCAAGTTCTGCAAAACCTTGACTAAATTTCTTCCTAATACCAAAAGAATAAAATTAAAAAGTCAGTCTGAGAGACATTAATATTTACAGGGTGCTCTCAGAACAGAGTGACATTAGCCAGTGTTTGCATGCTGATCTTGCAAAAATTTGAGAGTGACCACATTGGGGTTCCTCCTGCTCAGGAAATTAGTTAATCATATTTGACATCTGCTAGAGCCACAGAACCCAGAGAAGAGAATTGTGCCTGACATATTTTAAAAAGAAGGAAAAAAAAATCATCAGAACATCACAAATAAATTTCAAGGCTGATTTCAAATAGAAAAAAGCACTGCAGTGGCATGTACAGGGAATAGCACCCAAGAAAAGATAAACTAGCAATGAAACAGCAAGGGTGTGATAGGTAATAAACCAAAAGCATTCAGTTTGGAGGGCACAAGGAATTGATTGTTTTTGTAACAGCCATAGATTAAATTACATTTCATTTCCAAAGTGTTTCAATTCTTTCTTCTGTCAATGGCCATTTCAGAGCTGAATAAAAGTCATTATATTACTTAGGGGGCTGCACCTTCATCATCTCTAGCAAGGAAAAAGTAGATTTTATTCCATAAGCAACTCATATTTCTAATGACACGCATGCCATAACGCTGTGATTTCTTTATCAAAAGAATAAAATGCTTATTTTCTGTCTTGAAACATGTAAGAAACTAGGCATGTAAATTCAAAAGATCACGCTAGGACACAGAGTAAACAACAGCAACCAAAATACAAAGAAGTCCTTATTATTGCTGGATTAATTTGCATTAATAAACTAGGGCATAAATATTTTTGACAGGACAGGAAAGCAGATCATTAGCATTTTTGAGATGATATAAATGATCTTCCTAAAACATGCTGAGCAGTCCTGCTCCAAATGATCCTCCCAGCTTGCCATTATACCTCCAAACATCTGACATCCAGCGGAGAATACACAGCATTTACATGAGACTGAGACTCCTTTTTGCTCCTCCAATCTAAGGCAATTTGAAGAAGAATAAATTGCTAATAATTAAACAAACAGTGAAACTAAAACCTTTTTACTACTATCGAGATTCCAAATTAGGCACAGAAAAACAGAAGTTTGCAAAGCCTTTTGCGATGGATTTTCTGTTGGAGGCCCAACACACATAGTGATTTGCATCAGTGATTATCTTAATTAAACTGCTGTTTACATAAGTAACGTTGATTTACTTTACATGTAGTTCGGTGTCATTAGACCATTCATTTAATTGTGCACATTTCCTTTAGCTGAAGCCTCCTCCCACCTTCAGCAGGCTGTGAGCAGCACCTCTGCCGCAAGCAGTGACTCCAGAGAACTCTGAGACGACACAAGCTGCAGACAAGTGTCAGTCACACAAATCCCTGGGTTTGCTCCAGCGTTTCAATGGCCTGGATGTTTGCCATCAACTGCTCAAGCCTTAAAATCCATGAGAACAGCACTGCCACACAAACAGAGCAAAGATCAGTACCTTCCATGCTGTTTTATTAAATGTTTTAATTTCTTAACGATGAGTGAAACTTGGGTTCCACATCAAGTGGCTTAAAAGAAGGGAAATATCAGTTCTGCTGTGGAAGAAAAGCCACCATGTATATTTAAATACATTTATTTGAACATGTATCACTGCGGATTTTCAATCACTGATTGTTAGCAGTGCCAAGATAATTTCTAGCAATCCCTGCACGTACAGGCTGGAGTTGTGTTGGAAAAATTAAGAGATATGTATGGAATGATAAACTTATCTCATTCAGCTTAACTTTTTTTTCAATATTATACATCACATGATAGGAAGCAGGGAAAAAAGTATCAAAACTCTGTGAAGATGAGGGAAAATTAAACTAAAAAAAAAAATGAGCTATTAATCTTTCCTGATAATGAAGTACTTCAGGATGACTTCTAAAACTCACTTTCATTTAGATGCCTCATTTATTTTAATCTGGGAGATAATTAGAAGAAAATCAAATCCATCTCTACAGCAAAATATTTACCTGAGATGCAGCTCACACTTCTCAGTATTTCCCCTGTGTGTTCAAGCTCTATGTTATATATATTGCTAAAACTTTACCGTCATTAATGCCCGTTACTTATTTAGCATCAAAATTTGAGTTGACAAGGCTTTGCTGCTGTTTAGCTGTCAGAAGAGCAATTCTCTCCCTTTTTTTTTCTGCCAGTAGACCAAGTTTTGCTCGAGAAGTTCCAGACACCTTCCCCAGGTCAGTAAAAAGCAGGAGGGGTGAATGTCTGGAAGGGTGGGCACTGTCACACGAGTTCCCTCACCAGCAGCTCCCAGGGCACTGCCCTTTGCAGGCTGATCACGGGGCACACACAGAAAAATTCATCAGAAAGATGCTCTGTTAACCAGATTACCCTGAAAGAAAAGCTGCATCACTGATGAATTCTTGCTGTGAAGAGCCACTGGTTTATCTCATCACCAACTAATCCTGTTAGAAATTATTTAGCGCTCAAAATGTATCAGAGGAGAATCCTCAGTTGAACGAGCCTTCCACACACGCTGGCGTCCTCTAGCAATTTATTTGTAATTATCATTTGCCTTTTTTCCATATCTAATATGTGGTTAATGAATGCCTGACATAACGTCAGCAAAAAAAAAAAGACATGTCTAGTTACATAATTACAGGTTAAAAAATTATCTTTTTCAGCTCCACGCACTGAAGTAATCTTAAGGGTAGAGGTTAAGTACAGGCAACACAGAGTATAAATTGCTTTGCAAAATGCTCTGTACACTGACCACAGCAACCTCTATGTGTGGCACTGCCTTTGAAGGAAGAGTTTGATCTTATAATAATATTACAATAATACTGAACTTGTTAGTATTATCAGTCATGTCTTGTTCACGGGCCTCTGTCTACAAAAGGACAGCAAATTTGCATTTGAAATCATTACAGAATGGGAAAAACATTTCGGGTTACCACTAAGGGCCAAGAGAAGAACAAAATGGATACTCTAGCATGGTGGCAGACCTATGAGCAGGAATTCCTAGGGAAAAAAAATAATTAAAAAATCACCCTTTCATGTCTTCAAGGAACTGCTTAAAAGACAGTGTTTCATCAAAAAAGAAGATATCATTTCTCTCAGCCTGATCCCACCACAGGCATTCCTGTGCAAGCTGCTTCAGGCATTTCCTCTCATTTCTAGATCATAGATTTAACTCTGTTTATTATCACAGATTAAGGAAGCAATTTTTAAATACAATATTCCTACTTTTCAGCTCCAATGGGGCGGCAATTCATTCAGAGTAATTTGGGACTTTCAAGCAAATTAATACACAAATTTATGTCTCATGACTGTTTTGGATAAAAAAAAAGAGGCCTCAAGTAGAAGCACAAATAAATAAATCTGAGTTACTAAACTGTTTGCACCAGTCAAGAGTAAGATATTCCAGAGGAACTGGTACATCTTGATTTACTATCAGCTTGTGGACCTTCTCAGGAAAAAAATATTTCACTTTTCTACTTCTTTCAAGGCACTGATGCCGAACCAAAGAAAATCAGCACTTACTGGGCATCTTTCCTCTTCTTTTTCTGAGGGTCCACCAGCCGCAGAGTGTCTCTGATGACAGCAACTTTCACTTCCTCATCAACAGGGCTTGGGACATTTTCAAACACTCCAGGAGAAAGCTTTACATCACAGAGGGATATAATTATTCACTACGGAACTAAGGGTTACTTATTCCACATTTGCTCAAACTTTACGCACATCATCTATATTTTAAAAACACAATGATGGATTACAAAGTACTTCAAGGATGCGCAAATACCTTCGCATTTTCAGTAGGATGCTACAACAAATTGTGGCAAATTTCTCTAGTAAACTGAAATATTAAAAAAAAAAGACTGTTGCCGATGTTACCATTTATATTATGTATACAAACATGAAAAAGATTATTAACAATCCCCTAAACACAATTAACAACTGCAGGAGATGATGAATAAATGCATTTATGACAGAGATGATGGAGAGCTTCCACAATTCCAATAAGTCATATTTCCAGTGTATAAGATTAGCAATGATTTCAAAGCAGAAAATTACAGAGAACCTTAGAGGTTTCATATTAGCAGACAGCTTTCATCTTTCAAACAAGGAAAAAAGCCCAGAAAACCCAACCTAAGCAATTTCATTTTAATATCACATTGAGAACTCTTACCTCTTGCTCGTGTTCTATTCTCATGCTGGGGTTTGCATTTACTTCCAGTAACACAGGCTTCAAGTTTTTCATCAGGAGAATGTCAAACCCTAAAATCTGTGCATAACAAGCAATATGTTACTTCAGTTCTACTCACAGTGCTCTACAGAATGCGGTGTTTGTCCATATGGCAACACTGAGGAGGAAGAAACATTTGAGGGGCAGGAAAGAAATAACTGAGAAACTCTGCATAGTGCTGAATAACTCCAGAAGCAATTTGTCTCCCATACTAATGGCTCCTTTCACACCACCCCCATCCCTAAATACTGCATCTGCCACCATGGAATCTTGGCACCCGTGACAAGCAGATCTTAAAAGTGCCAGGATCAAAACTGTGTGAGGAACCCGCAAAGCTTCACTTCTAACATGTAGAAGATGGAATCTGGAGTGAATACTGTTACTACCAAACTACTCCCATTGAAAATTCTCTGGATGTGCTTAGAGCTGGCAGCAACACAAGTCAGGAGACTGAGATTTGACTTGGGTGAGGAGCTCTGAGCTCCCACAGTGCTGTTCAGAGTATGCTCCACACTCAGGCAGGGATCAGCAACATAACTAGAGAAACCTTTCAGAAAAGGCATTAAACACAGAAAATTAATCTATGCCTAGAAGTAACTGCATTCCTGGCAGAAATTACAACTTACCTGGAAGCAAGTTGGCCCAGGCTTTCCTGCTGGTATGTCAGACTGATAGTAAACTTTCAGTTCTGGTGTCAGTGCAATAATTGTTTTAATCACCAATGAAATTATATCTGACCAGAGCTTTTTGACATCAGCTCCTCTGGAAGACAGTCTGCATAGAATGCTTGAAAAAGTCCTCTTGCTGCCAGTGTTGACACTGTCAGAATGGATGAAATTCCCGCTATGGATATTTAGTGAATAGTTGGTTAAGTGCATAAAAACCTGGTGCAAATTTTTGAGAGTGGGTTCTTGATAGGGCTCTGTACAAAATCTAGAAAGTCCATCTTTGGCTATATAAATCTCTAAGGGTTCTAAGGATTTCAGCAGGACATAAAGACGAATATCAAATTTCAGTTTGTCCATGAGCAGTGGTTTGCAAATGTATTCCTGGACCACAGCTGGCCGGCTCTGGATGCTCCCTGTCGGCCTGATGTCGCTGGGGTCTTTGATGAGGTAGATTCCATCCCCCTGGCAGCCTCCATCAGGCTTTACAATAAAAGTGGGCTTCCAGGATGGATCGCTGTCTTTCATCCTACGAACCTAGAAGGAAAAGCATTGCAGTGAAAGGCACTAACTGGGGAGGGGAAGAAGGGCTGATCCTGTGAAAGCCAGTAAACAAAAATAAATAAAAATTGCATGATCACATCACCAGAGTAGTAAACACCGTGCAAAAAAAGGCAGAAGATAAACAGTGCTGACAAGCATGAGGAGAAACAAAAAAATACAAGTAGGGAATTACTGGTAGAGATAAAAAGTAATTTTATTTAACAAGTCATTGTATAAATGATTTCAGGAACTTCTTTTTAATGTTCTGTGCCAATTTACAGAAGGAAATGCGGTATATCTGACGAGATCCATTTTAGTAGTCACTAACGTCTATGAAACTCTCATGCTGCATTTTGAACAACTACTGACAAAGATAATCATCAGCTTAAGGAAAGGTGCCTTATTTATTGAGGTATGAATGCAAATGCTACCAGAAGGAAAACTAAAGTAAAAATTTGGCACTGACAACACCGTTTTCCACCACTGAAAACTTTCACCATCAGATACCCGGTGTTAGCAGAACTGGGGAATGCTGAGCCATGTGCAGGTATAACTGTGTCACCAACACATCTGCTATCAGATCTTTCACACCACATGCGTATTTTCCCACTGCCTAAACAAATTCTAGTTTATTTATGACTTGTGTAGCAAAAGTCAGAACTGCAGAGATGGGGATGCCTCAATCAGAAATGAAATTGAGAAAGAAAGGGGAGCCCTAACAAAACAAGCAGCTAAAGAAATGCAGGATGCAGGCTAGCAGGTTTATCAGCTGCTCATGGGATTCAGAAGAATAAAGCACTCAAAACCTCTTCCTTCCAGAGCAGAGGGATGTCCCAGCACTGGCAGCTCCTTTCTTGCATTCCCACATTTTAGGGCACCAGCCCTGCAGTTGCTCTCCCTCTCCCTTCAGCCAGGCACGGGCTGAGCTGAGGTGGAGATCTGGTTTTACCCTGCAGCTCCAGCAACAACTGGAGATTGACTTTTAGCAGCCTGAGGACACAAGCTAACAAAGAAAGAACAAATCAGTTGCCACCACCAGCCCTGGCACTGCAGAATGAGAGAGTTAAAAATCAGCCCCCAGGAAAAGGCTGAGCATGGTCAGATCACTGTGATCTTGGAGCAGCAGCCTCTGCTGTGACATGGGGCTGCTGACCCCCAGGAAAGGCCCAGCTCTGTTAGCAGTGACATTCCCAAGGCCCCAAGGACTTCTGGCTCCACCCTCCCCAGTTATTTATTGCACTGAGACTCACACTGCTAAAAGCCTTCCTACCAGCTGCAGCAGAAATTCAAGATCCATTATCCAGACTAGGATTTTTCTCACGGACAGGTGTCACACTGATTCAGTAAAAGATCCTTCTTCAAAATAGGTCACTTTGAGGGATAAAACGCCTCAGTGGAGGTCAGGCTTACATAAATGGCATGTGGATAAATAGGTCCAAGTAGATCAGCAGGCCTAGATGAGCAAAGAAGGAAAGCAGGATTTATGTCCTAGTCTTTTTACCACTATAGAATAATCTTCCCCTGATGTGACATTACCCTGCAGAGCAGAGGAGTTCTCTGGTTCACTGTTGTTGAAGTCAGCACCACAGAGACACCAGGTTAATCTGAACCCTCCATGACCAAACACACCGTGCTGTGACTCCTGCTGAAAGTGCCAATCATGCTCTCCTAGGGCAGAGAGCAGAGAAAAACCTCTACAACACCAGGGGGAACAATCTGCCTCCCTGCCCCACGGCTGCTCCGCTCCAGCAGCCTTTCCAAAAGACATGATGCTTTCCAGGGACTACTGCTGAAGATGCAAAAGAACCTGCCCTCAAAAACATTGCACTGGAACAATCACTGGTCTCTGAGATCTCTCTTCTCTTAAAATAGAAAGCAAGTCATTTTCTCCATAATTTTCTAATCCATTCTTTTAATGGACTAAAAGGCCTGGAAATTATTCAGGCTTTCTAGTCCACCAAAACCTACACATGGCTGATGAAGACAGGCTGGTGGGGAAAGGGGGAACAGTAATCCAGAGTCAGTCTGTTTTTCAGCAGATTTATTGTCTTGAAGAAAACAGATGGTTTCTTGATCTTCAAGGAAATTCCCAACAGTCGTCTTCAAATTCTGCACAATCCCCTCAACTATATTTTTTCAAATTCTCATTATGAGGAGGCTTGTCCAGACTTAGAAAATTCAGTCACGTAGGAAAATGAGTTGATATTAAATGAGATATTTCTGTCTCCTTTGCTTGACAGAAAGAAATTACCTTTAAAAAACACGTTAACCATTTACAGTTAACAGCAAGAGGAGAGTTTGATGAAAATCTGCATGTTTGGCTTTCATAAGAAAACACAGGCTGAATGAATATAGTGTTCTGGAAAAAATGCATATAATGGGCTATAAGATCTGACAGCACAAAGACTAGAATATTCATGCCTATGCCTAAGAGGTATCCAAAAGCTGAAAACCTGATTAAACCACCAAAAATATGCTGTGCTGGAAATTAGACTGTCCAAATTAGATTCTTATTAAAAATTAATCATACTGGCCTATTCATCATCCTCACAGACAACACAAAGAAGGAAGCATGAGAACAATCAAGGTCCTGGTTTGAATCCCAAGCTAGTTATTCTTAAGAAATTGGCATTTCATGTTAGAAGTAAGTCCTTGGCACACACATTCCAACAGATTCTTTCCTGCTAGTGAAGGAGCGATGACTGCAGCACCTGAAAGATTTGCTTATCTTTTGTTACAGTGATGTTAGTACAAAATGTTTTACAAAGTAAAAAATTGGTGAATACTGGAAACAGCTAAATATATATTTACTTGGTAAAATGAACTTTTAATCCCTTGATGAAAACACCTATCATCATCTCATTTCAATATAAATGACACTAAGAGAACTATCTTTTTGTTGGTATTTCCAAAATGAAGCTCATCCACCACTACTCCTGTGCAGTTTTCTCAATTACTGGCTTTCAAAGCACCAAAGATTAGTATTAGATTACCTGTAGTGTTTTCTATGTGAATCTAGATAGAGGGGAAAGTGGGAAAATCTGACAGCATTTGATTTCATTATTGATACATATGTATGAAAAAGTTCACTATCATGACTACAGAAACGAGGCCCAATAAGGATATTTGAGAGAGAAATTGTTTTGAAATGTTGTAGTGCATCGGGGGAGGCAACGAGATTTAAATTCTCAAGCAGCTTCTTCTTTCAATAATCATTTCTATTACAGGCAAAATCTCACAGGTGTTCATTTCTCATCCAGCCCTTTGTGACAAAATCCTACACGATGATCAGCACCAAACCATCTCCTCGTGTCTAACCTACACCTGCACTGACACAATCTGTGACTGCTGGCAATTAACACTTCCCAGTGTGTTCCAGTTCCTCCGGGGACATGTCTGACATGCAGGCACCACCAAAGCTGCTCCCACTTGTCTGCTGTGAACAAGCTGAAATGCAGTCTCAGAGAGCTGATGGTTTTGGCAGCTTAGGGTTGCAAAGCAAACAAAACCACATATGAACAAATAAACAACAGAAAAGACCGGAGAACTCCTGCTGAGAACTCACAAAACTGCAAGTGAAAAGTGCTCTGAACCTTCTATGGTTCACAGGGGATTTGGAATGGTTTGGGTTGTGTTTTTTCTTGTTCTGGAGGGGTTACACTCCGAACTCGTGTTAAATAGAACATAAACTCTTACAACATAAAATATAATGTTTGATAACAAGAACTATGCTTTTCTCCAACACAGATGGAAGAACATATGCAAAGGAAACTCCTAGGAGTGTGTTAGTGGACATCTGTTCCTCTTGGAACACAAACGGCAGCGTTCGCAGCGCGGGGAGCGGAGCAGAGCAGCGTTAACTCGCAGTGCCACCTGGTGCCAGAGCACGGGGCCGAGCGTGGCACCTGCACCTCACCTGAGTCAGCCCCACCACCCACTGCACCCTC
>VZTX01008744.1:27727-37996 GCA_013400915.1 Pardalotus punctatus | reverse complement strand
GCAGAGCGACGACTCGGACATCTGGGACGACACGGCCCTCATCAAGGCGTACGACAAGGCCGTGGCCTCCTTCAAAGTAAGGGGTCGGAGCAGCCGTGGCCGGGTCCTGGGGCTGAGTCCGCTGGATTGGCATTAATTAGTTTTCTCCTTTCTCTTCCCGAAGAATGCCTTAAAGAATGGGGAGTGCTCAGAGACTTCAGACCAGCAGGACCAGAGCCTGGTGGTAAAGAGGAAAAACCGTAGACTGATCAGAAACAGAAAGAAGAGCAACACGCCGCCTTTGAAACAGGTCCGTAACCTGTACACGCCAGTGGTGCTCGTAGTGCCTGTTGTATTTCGGTACTCAGAAGTAGCTGCTGCATCACCTTGAGAATAACATTTTTCGTGGTGTGGGGTGATAACGTTATAAGTCTTATTTTTAGGTTACACAGAGGAATTTCACTACGTACTAAGGAAAAACTGTAGGTGGGATTCATCTTTCTGGACAAACAGTATTTTAGGAAAAGGCATGTTCTGTCTGACTGCTGGTGTAGGTATTTACACGATTCTCTTGCTTCTGTTGCAGTGGAAGGTTGGTGACAGCTGCAGTGCTGTTTGGTCTGAGGATGGTAATCTGTATCTAGCAACTATTGCCTCTGTCAACCAGAAGAGAGGCACATGTGTTGTCACTTACACGGGATATGGAAATCAGGAGGAGCAGAATCTGTCTGATCTACTTCCTCCAACCAGCGATGAAACAGTAAATGGGATGGGGCATTCTGGGGAGGTGAGGGAATTTTCCATTCTTTTGTAAAGAAATGGGAAAGTGGGAGAATCAAGTTCCTTTAGTATATCTGGTGGCACTGCTGGTGTTTAGAATGAGAAGCGTTACACAGTTCTGTGGTAAAGAGACACAACCTGATGGAGGGAATGAAAGCATCCCTTTGCCTCTTGAACTCAGCATGGAAGAAAGGGAGGGGACAAAAAGAAATTTACCAGTGAAAGATAACATAGCTAAAATGGTGAGCAGATAAAGTTATTCCTGAGTAGGACTGGGTGGGCTAGAGAGGGAAGGATGTGAATGGGACTTTCAGTGCTTTTTCATGCTAAGATTGCTTGTTGTAAATTACTGTTTAGTGCATTTCATAAAAATGTCTTGTTCTTCTAGAATGAGAATGAGACTCCGTATTCAACAGATGAAAGTGAAAAATCTTCCCGGTCATCTCAAAACAAAAACAACTGCTCAAAAGCAAGATTCTCCCCTCAAAACCTGCAAAATTCCACACCAGCACCACCACCAGCCCCAGGCCTAGGAAGGGTAAGCTCAACCTTAATTGAAATAATTCATATACCCTTGTTAAGCCTGGTATAACTGTGAATCCTGACACAATATGATGGTATTTATCATTGTCTAGAATTCAATTAACAGCATTTTGAAAATGAATATACAGATATACATGTTCATATCAGTCTGCCATTTTGTAATAATCTGGCCACAGCCGAGTCCTTCTGCAGTGCTGCTGTCCAGTGAGGAGGGCTTTCTGCTCCCTAGCTAACACTTGCTTTCCAATTGCCTTGTAGCTTAAAAGAGGTATAGTGTTCCTTGGATTCTGGTACTGTAGTTAATGGCAGTGCTGTTGATGTTCTAAGATGTTGCTTTTTCTAGCCAATTGGTATGTTTCACTTCACAGGACATTGAAGGCATTAAAATGATGTCCACGTGTTGTAGAGCCTCTCAGCTCTCTTTTGAATTGGAGCTGCTCTTTTGAATTAAGAGTGAATGGGGTATTGATACACCCTTCCGTTTTCCTGTTGTGAATGAGTCTAAGTAATAGTGCAGTTGAACTCAGCATTATGTTTTATAAGTATTACTGTTTGTGCAAGATTTCTTTATAAGTTTTTTTTAATCATTTTTCTTTCATATCAGTGGATTTGTATCTAAGATCTTTATTAAAATACATTCACCAGCATAATGGAATTTAGTCAACTTTTTCCCCAGCCACACAGGAGCAGAGAAATTACCTGTTTGACTGTGTAAATATTTGATGTGTTTCTCCCTTTCGAGAGTGTAACCACTGACTTCCGCTTAGGAAGACCTTTTAAAAATGCATGTATTAACCAGAGCCCTGTTTCAGCAGTATTTACCTCAGTGACATGAGTAATTGAAGTTGTACTTTTCAAGTTGGAATGTGCTACAGAAACAACTACTGGGTGTATTTTCATTAAATTGCTGGGGGTTGTTGTCTGTTGTTTAAGGTCTGTGAATTGTTTCACGTAATTTTCTTAAGTAAATCCTAATACCAAAAATTCCCTTTTAATTTGTACTGTTCCACTTTTTTTTCCGTGTAGCCTGGATCAAAATTCAAGGCACCTCCATCATTTTTATCTTGCTGGCCCCCACCCTTCCCAGCAGGACCACCAGTAAGTGACAGTAGGATGGGGAAAATGTCAAAGATGAGTATTGGTGATTTCAGGTTTTTTCACTGAATGTGCACACTGCCTGTGTTTTTAGAACACATTTGTTCTCTTTGCCTGTATTTTTCACATATTTGTTAAACATTCAGTTACAAATATTACGGTAATTGAATGTACAAGGTCTGATTTGCACACATGTCTGTGACAGTGAAGCTGTTGGTAAGAACATCAAGGGGAAAATTATTTGAAGAAACTATACTTTATATCAACAGCATTTCATTGAAGATAGTATTTCCCCCAATAACACTTTTTGTGTACAGTTAAGCTACAGGAGTCTTGTTTTTTCCAGGCTTTGGAAATCACATGTGTTCCAAAAACACCATCTTCTTTGACTCCTTTTTTAGAGAGCACATTGAGGATATGTTCCTATTTTTCAGTTTTATGTTTTAATCTTGTAGAATTGGTTGCTCTATAACCTGGGACAGACCCAGTTGAAACACAGAGATTTCCTTTGTCATTTCTTAGTTGATTCCTCCTCCACCGCCCATGAGGCCAGACTCTGCTGAGGATGACGAAGCATTGGGGAGCATGTTGATAGCTTGGTACATGAGTGGTTACCACACTGGATATTACCTGGTACGTGCTGCGTTGGTTTCAAAGTGTCTTGGTAATTCTGCGTTGCTGTTGGTGCTCCTTCAGCAAGAAGTTAGATAGGGAGTGCTGCTTTTTTGGTCTCTTACTCTAATTTACAATTGCTACATTTATGTGTGTGATGTTTTAGTACTTTGTTCCGCTGGAGGGGTCCTGTCAGGTACTTTTAAAGCCACTGTTTTATAAAACAACCGATTCTGTCTTTGTAGACAGGTGGAGTAAATATGTTTGTTTTTCAATAGTGTTGAATGTATTTTCTTTCAGTATGAGTGGTAGTATCACATTTAAGATCACATTTGACATTATTCATCAGTAATTGTTTCATGTCATTGTGAAGGTCCAGGAGAAGCTGTCAGCACAGTTGTGAAGATCTGTGACTTGTATTATTGATTTGTATTTTCTTCTGTACACTTATGAAGAAAGAAAATGACACAATGAGCACTTTGCACTGAGGAAGTTGAAAAGGGAGGATTTGGTGCTTCAAACTGTATATAATTGTGGATTGCTTTAATTTACTTTCAATTGAACATGTATATAGTTGAAATTATTCTGTATAGCCTTTGATTATAAAGAAGACATGTAGTTTGGCTTTTGTCCTTTTTAAACTGCCCATTTTCTGATTTTCAAAGAGAGTTAAAAGCTATTTGTGATTTGTTGAGGACTGGAAAAGATTTTCCAGAAATGTTTTTCTTCTGTGACTAAAGCTTTTATTTCCATGTGGGTAAAACCAAGATTTTACTAAATTGTATCCTGTAGGGTTTAAAACAAAGCCGAATGGAAGCAGCACTGGAGAGACAAACGCATGCAAAATAACTGAATATCGACTGCTGTTCTGAAGGATTGTAAGTATTGCATCTTTGTGGTAAATGAAGATACAGTCAAGTTCTGGACTCCCTTCAAAAACCTCTTGGCTTTGAGACTTCCATCCACTCTTACAGCTCTCTGTAAAGACAACATCTGCCAGCAGTAATCCCTTCTTTGCTTAGGAGCTGTGGAACTGTATTTTCATGGCTAGAATGAATGAAAGTATTTATTGCTCTGATGAGAGTTAACTACAGCATCTGTCTACATCAGAATTAACAGTGCAGGTTATTTGAACTATTAATGGTTCGTACTGGGCTGTTTTGGGAACAAAAGGTTGTAAGCGAAATGCACTTTTTCATCGTATTTCCTTACACAGATGGGATGGTAGGTTGTAGGTAAACTTTGTTTTCAGGACAAGTTTGGTTTGGTAATGTTGAGCAGTTCTGTCCTCAGTACTTCAGTACCCATGCTTTTGTTTGAAATGCTTTATTCAGAATTTTCCAGTATATTGTTCGCTTCCTTATAAAACAAAACTATATTCTGGGGATTTGTTTTCTGATTTTCTGTGACAATATGTAATTTCTGGGTAGTTGAGTAATTCTTTGCTTGTTTAAAAAGCTTTTATACTAGTTTTTGCTTCTTTTTAAAAAAGCCAGATACAAATCTTTTCCACTGAGAAGTGTATATCACATGTGTCAGTGGTTGATGGTGAAGAACTGAATTTTATCAAGATCATTAGTTGTAACATTTTCTTAACACTGAGCTGTCCCTGTTGACAAATAAATTACTTTGGACTAGTAATTAAATGTACATTGAAATGAACTATTTCTTAAAGGCCTCTAGTCAAATGTGTTTTGAAAGCACTGCAGCAACAAAATTTTTTTTACTTCCCTGAGGCAATTTCAAGTCTTCTTACCACATGATAGATTTGACTGTTTCAAACCCATGTATTACATTTCATTTATCTCTGAACATTTCTTGCATTCCTTAGACTTTTTGTCTGAATGACAGCACCAGAACTATTGATTATGGTATCCTTTTTTAGGAGAGAGCTGTGGCAGCAATGTGTATTACTATGGCCACTGGTGGCACTGACATGCGAAATGTACTGTTGTAGTAAAAGGGACATCTTACAAGTGTGATTAGAATCATGAAATATGACAGATGGTTTCAGGAAGGCTATTGTTTTGTTTCTAATGTGTGAATAAAGTTCTACTGTTTAAACTTTGAATGTAGGGTTGTCATTTGTTTTGGGGTGGTTTTTATTCTGAGCTTCTATAGACAGCTCTCAGTTGGGTGAATGGCTGGAATACAGCAGAAAGTCTTGCTGCGTTGCCCTTTTCTGACTACTATTACTGAAAGCAAATTAGGGAAAGCCTGTGGAAAGGTAACAGTAAGTATGGACAGAGGTTTCAGCCCTTACACTGTACGGCTGAATTTTACTCTACAATTCTACTCTTTAATAGAGGCTGTAGCCCCAAAACTAGCCAGTAATTTAGTTAATGCCAGTGGTTTGCTTTTCAGGGAAATACAAGCATGAACTTTACTGCATTTGCTTCCTTATCCTACTGTGGTCATGTGTCAGAAAATCAGTTTACCCACAAGTAATTGAGGCAAAAAAAGACTTAATCATAACTTACCTAAGCTACTTCAAAGGCTTTTTTTAAAAAAATTGTCTAGGTAAAGTAAATTAAGATTGATTGCTGTGAGGCAAAGCTTCTACATAATCTTTTCAGATTGCTGAAGAGGCAGAACTGCCCTCTGCCTCAATCAGCTCTGTTGGTGTCTGGCATTGTTACAAAAAGTGGCCTTTACTAGTTTTTAATGCTAGCAAAATCTAGCATACGATAAATTTACTGCAGTCCTGACTTCAGTAAAGGGGTTTACGGTTTTTATTTCACAAGTGATTCATGTAACTGATTTAATTACAAGCAAAACAACCAAATAGAATATTAATAAAAGGGTGTTCAAGAAAGTGGCCAACAATTCACGCACAAGTGCTCACCACACTGAGAACTCCCAACAGTAGCTGACCACTGCCAGGATATGTGACCTAGAAGGGTTCCTTCTCCCATCCCCAGCAAAGATGTGAGGTAGTATAGGATAATCTCAGGGTCCTAGCCATGCCCTTTTCCTGGCTACTGCAAAAATGTCGTGGCTGGAACCAGGACAATGTTTATTTGCAGTGGAGGTATATAATTAAGAAGAGGAAAAAACCGCAAACCCTAGCAATTTCAAACTTCTAGGCTTGAAAATTTGGTGAAAGAGGCAAAACCCATTATTAATAAGGTAATTTAAAACACCTGCACTAGGGATGTCTCATCATGAAACCAGACATTTTAAGGGCTTCTGTATCAAGGAGCCAATGCACCATTGCTACTGTCACCAGACCTGACAATCGAGAAACAGTAATGAAAAGCCACCATTGCTGCTGCCCTGGCTGTGATCTGGTATGTGAACATGCGGATAATGCCCGGTTCTTTTAAAGCAGACATGTTACCAAGTGTTCTAAAGAAGTTTCTGTAACACAGTGATTTGCTAACAGAGCCTTTTGAGCTTCTGGAAACCTCCACAGTTTGCTAATTTTACTGCAAAAATAAACAGACATCAGTTAGGGTTTAAAGGTGTTCCAAAGCCATGTGAAACATGAACAAATAACCAGTGAGTCTGAGGTATGGTACGTTAAAAATAAATTTGTTGCTGCTAGGTTAGAAAAACAGTAGAACTTTGAACTCTACACATCTGGGCACTGTGATAACCTCAGACTGAGAAGACTGATAAAGTGTACTCTAGCAGGCTTATTAATGCCTTATAGAATAAGATACCTGTGTGTTTACAAGTGTTCAAATACCACTCTTACAGAACAAAGCAAATACAACATCCATTTGTGCAGTGACTGGAGGTCAGACATCAGATCAGCTCTGCACAGATCAAGATACTGAGTATAACAATCTCTCTGACCTGTGTACCATCACATATGCTCTCCAGCCTTGCGTTATGGTCACCCTACTTACAAGATGTGACTCCTGTAATTAAGTCACTATATATACTGAAATGTATGTCAAAAATAAAGGAAGATGATATGACAGACTTGGCATTTGCTTACAGAAAAAGACATTTTCCCTACCCATGTATAACATGGTAGCTTTAAGACTATACTAGAAAAGAATTACATTCAAAAAATATTTTGGAAATACATGGTTTTGACAACTAGGTCATATAAGCTAGTATAACTAGCAACAAAGTTATGAAGCTCTATTTTAAGTCAGTCTATTTTTCTACTTATTTTTCTTGTAATTCCCATTGCTTTGTAGAAGGGGAACTAAGAAGGCATTTCAGTAGAGGTCTCAGCAAAGTCTAGTATATAAACAGGCTGAATACACTTTGAAAAGCAAGACATATTTTGGGCCATGTTTATAAAAAACAGGAAGAAATAATACCCATTAAAAATGACAATTTGCAATTGTTGTAAAGTATACAAACAGAAGATTAATTTATCCTGAAGCAGTGTCTTCTCTACTCAGACACATTATTTCATTTGAAATTCTCTCCTTTAAACACCTATTTCTAACAGGCTGTCATCCTGCAGTCACCAGATAAATGGGAAGCAGCTGAGGTACAGCAGGTATAGACACTGCTAACAGTCAGTTTGGCTGCATACTTAATTCATTTACCCTGCAGGAAGAATGAGCTCCTTTAGGTTAAGAAGAGCAGCTAAATTTATGCTGCAGAGAGAAAATTACCGTTGCCATTGAAGATTAAACAAGTATTTATGTATTTCCTAATTATTGTGCCAGCAGCACAGTGATAGCAGCAGATCCAAGTAAAAAAATCCATTAAAATTTAGATTCTGGGAATAGGTTACTTACTATCTGCTTTCCTTCCTCAGATTTGTCCCTGCTGTTGTTCAGTCTGTAACTCAATAGTTTATAAAGGTCATCAGGAGAAAAGGCAAACTACATCTCCAGAGAGGGTATAAGAGGTCTCATGAGTACTCTAGAGGTAGAAGGAATTTTCTGCATTGACAAACTTGAGGCCCCCACAGGAAAGAAAGGGGCGGACAGGGAGGAAATAAAGGGTAATCCTCCCTTCTCAAAATGCAATCCTTTTCTACCTTCCCCTGTTCCCTTTAAACCTGTTTAGCAGGAGGACAGTGTTTGGCTTTCAAAGGTGCTGAACACCTCTGATTCCCTATTTCAGGACAGCCATTCATCTCATTGGGCTCTTCTCTCTGGGTCTGCCCTTCATCACAACTGCTTTGTGAGACCTGATTCAATGTAACTCTCTTAGTAAGACTAGACAAATAAATACACACGTGCCCAGATAAATTCTTACTCCTTCTTAAAACGTATCTTTGCCACTCTATGCTCTAGCTTTCACCTCAGAGAGGGCCAGGACCATTTAATTTCAATTTCCTTGTTACGGTTTTCGCAAAACAATTCTCATTTTTCAGCTGCATTACTCTCCTAACTGAAAGCCAACAGAAGATTTTAGCTAGGCACCAGGACTATCTTGAACCTCTGTCCCATCTGCATTGGAAAGTGGATCTTTTACTTGTCCTGTGATGTAGATGTAGATGTAAGCTTGGCTCAAGCTTGCATAAAAAAACCTGGCTTTAGTAAGAGCAGTGGCTTCCGCATGGGCTTCTGCAAGCCAAGGTTTAAAAGAGTCTGGTCAAATTCCTTCATGCTCAAGGTGAGATCACCTTTGCAATCAAAGATACTTGATTAGTTAGGGAAGCTTTGGCCTGCTATCACATTCTCCAAAGCAGGGACAGAACTGGATTGCCAACATCTCAGGCTTACAGGAAAACAACACAAAATCTGGGGCTGGGAGTGGATCCAGCCACACCTGGACTCACTTCTGTCTCAGAGGGAGTTTAGAAGGTAAGCAGGTCCTTCCTGCACCTCGTGTCTCAATGGAAGAGTCTCCCTGATAAACTTCATCTGAAGCTCCCATTCTGCCCATGACAGAAAGCATCATTCAAAAAGCTGAAGCTTTTTAAACGAAGAAAACAAAAGGCTCAAAACCTCTGCAAATGAAGTGGGTAAAATAAAATCAGATAGGCTGGGGAAAAAATAAAAAGTCTGAGAATAGCTAAACTAATCTAAATCTTCTTCCAAGTAACAGGAACAAAAAGCCAGTGAAGAGAGCGGGCAGAGCCAACTGCTAGCCAGACTATAAAAGAACCATTCAAAGGGAACAATACAATTTCAGAGGACTTGAAGTGACACTGTCTGGAATAATTTCATTGATGTCTACTGCGGAAGAATTCAGGGAGATTCCCACTGTCTAAATCAGAGAGGGGGAGGCATATAGCAGAAGGGAGATCCAAAATCAAAGCAATTATGGCTCAGTGGGGAAAACATATTGCCAATTTTTAAAGAGCAGTCTGCACCTCTGGGGTAGAGGAAGAGACATTACATCTCTTGGCATCTGTTACAGACAAATAAGCAGAAAAAATATGTCACTGTAAAAACTCAGATTTGATCCACATCTTAAACAGTGCATTTGATTGAAGTCCCCTCAACTCAAAAAAACAATACATTAGAACAGGAAAAGGCACACAGAACCACAGCATGAATGATAAAAAATGTAGAACAGTTTTTTGCCTGAAGACCAGTTGAGTTGCCTATATTCTTCATCCTGGGGAAGAGAGCATTTATGGAGGATACAGTGCATTGCAAAATGATGAGCAGCATGAAAATAAAATGGTATACTCATTCAAGTACTGTAAGTAGACTTGTGCCATTTTACAAATCAATCCCCCTCAGCTTTGCTTTCAATTACCTGTAAAGAAAAATCCAGCAGTGGCAAGTAAATCAGGATTTGTACCTGTAAGTGTACTCTGATAGTACAGTAAGTACTAAACTACTTCACCTCCTGAACATGTATGTTGTACTTTGAAATGTTACCCACACTTTTGTCCTGGACACATTCACAAGGGGGACAGAATTTCTTGTGCTGTTTGTATGGGGTACATCTATGCTTCATGGTAAATAAAACTAACTCACAGCAAAAACACTGCACACTGGATTGAACAAGGGTGAGAAAAAAAACAGCAGTTGCCATTTCTGTCAAAGACCATGATGAATCAGATGTATAGGACAAAAACGACTCTAATCTATTGTACTCATTTCACATGGTAGGGTTTTAACTCTTCTGCGGTTGTTCATGGACATCCTGGAATTCCGTCTCCATGTATCTGACAAACTTGTGAAAGTCAAAGACTGCATGTGGAATCAATGCAAAGCAGAAAGAATCAGTTCACTTTTTTAATTGTCATTTGTCTTTCTGGCATTTTTTTGAAAAAACAAGGAAGACTACTGTCTTGGTTTGAAGACAGGTGTCTGCTAAGGAAGGTGTAAACCTCCCTTAAAACCCACAAATGTGAACCCCCTTCCCTCCGAATTATTATAA
>VZTX01008744.1:10623-27203 GCA_013400915.1 Pardalotus punctatus | reverse complement strand
CCTTAAGTATCCAGTCATTAGTAACCTAGCGACAGGGAAGGGGAAAAAATTCCACACCTCTCAACCTCCAACAACTACTAAATTACATTACCCACATCTTTTAGATAACACTCATCATGACCTCTCCTTAATAAGATGGTTTCTACAGGTTATAAGAACTTGATCTTAGCTTACTAAGAAGAGATAAGGTAACCGTAGAGATGGTACAAACGGGCGTATTATTAAATCTGACTAGCCAAATTTCTGTGAACTCTAATTGACTAGTGCCTTTACAATGACAATAATAAGTATTCAGGTGTTACAACCAAAATGGAGGGAAAGAGATATGAGATTTGAGCAAGATGGCAGAGGTGATTAGCGGGTCCCAAAGACTTCATCTTTTAGTTAAAAAACCTAAAATTACCTCAGTGAACCAATATGTCTCTCAATCTCAATTCTTCCATCTCAAAGCCATTACTGAGTGTTGACAGCACATTTTGAATCTATGCGTAGATTAGAAAAAAAACAGGAGGCAAAACATAAAATTCTGTTACATTGTTATTAGTACTGTGGTAAAACAATAGAAAATATTTTGCTCCACAATGGTTCAGAACATAGGAGACATGTCTGCAGTTCAGCTGTTTGCATTCAAATTCTGCTCCCTATACCTCCAAAGAACTTTGCTTTGTTTTCTTAAGTAATTGAGGGATCTTCAAGATTTATGATGATTACCAAACAAATTCATCTTTAAGAAAGTGATTCTAAATCCAGAATCTCCAATCTGTTGTTTTTGTTGGGTTTTTTTTCTTTTCCTGGCTACAAAAGTCACATTCCTCTCTCATCCAAATCCCAAGCCAAAAAGTTCTATGATAGTTACAAAAGTCTTTTAGTCCTACTATATTTTCAAAAATTACTGTGGTGGGTTGACCCTGGCTGGATGACAGGTGCCCACCAAAGCTGCTCTATCACTGCCCTCCGTAGCTGCACAGGGGAGAGAAAACACAATGAAAGGCTTGTGGGTCAAGATAAGGACAGGGAAATAATTCTTCGCCAATTACCAGATAAAACACACTTGAATTGGAGAAATTAATTTACCAAATTAGAGTAGGTTAGTGAGAGATAAACCCAAATCTTAAAACACCTTCTTCTCACCCCTCACTTTTTTATGGGCTTAATTACACTCACAATTTTCTCTATCTCCTTCCCCCCAGCATTGCAGAAAAAGGGGGTCTGTGGACAACTCATCACGTCTCTGCCACTTCTTCCCCTTCAGGGGGAGGACTCCTCACACTGTTCCCCTACTCCAGCACGAGGTCCCTCACATGGAAGAGAGTCCTCCATGAACTTCTCCAATGTGGGTCCTTCCCAAGGACTGCAGTTCTTAAAGAACTGCTCTNGACAGGTGCCCACCAAAGCTGCTCTATCACTGCCCTCCGTAGCTGCACAGGGGAGAGAAAACACAATGAAAGGCTTGTGGGTCAAGATAAGGACAGGGAAATAATTCTTCGCCAATTACCAGATAAAACACACTTGAATTGGAGAAATTAATTTACCAAATTAGAGTAGGTTAGTGAGAGATAAACCCAAATCTTAAAACACCTTCTTCTCACCCCTCACTTTTTTATGGGCTTAATTACACTCACAATTTTCTCTATCTCCTTCCCCCCAGCATTGCAGAAAAATGGGGTCTGTGGACAACTCATCACGTCTCTGCCACTTCTTCCCCTTCAGGGGGAGGACTCCTCACACTGTTCCCCTACTCCAGCACGAGGTCCCTCACATGGAAGAGAGTCCTCCATGAACTTCTCCAATGTGGGTCCTTCCCAAGGACTGCAGTTCTTAAAGAACTGCTCTAGTGTGGGTCCCTTCCACAGGCTGCAGTCCTTCAGGAACAGGCTGCTCCAGCATGAGTCTCCTAGAGGGTCACAGGTTCTGCCAGCAAACCTGCTCCAGGAGGGCCACAGAGCCTGCTACACCGTGGACTTTCCACAGGGTCACACCCTCCTTCAGGCATCCACCTACTCCAGTTTGGGGTCCTCTTCTACTCATATTTTAATTAATATATTGTCAGCATTTCCAGTCTTGGAAATTCACTGTGAGTGTTATTACCGATGGCAACTTTTATTCCTGCAAAGAAAATGTAAATTGGAAGGAAAGGGAGGGCACTTGCCTTTCTGAAACCCTCTCCTCCCCACATGGCAGCACACTCTCTAGTCTCATTCTTGCCACAGTTGCATCCTCAACCCCACCATGGGACATTTGGGTCTTTCACTTCCTTCAGTGCTTTAAGTCCAAAACCTTTTATACAACATCTTCATGAGCTACAATAATTTCTCTCAGGCCTCCGAATAACCTCACTGATTGACTGACCTTGTGTCTGATTCAGTAAATAAGGAAATAAACAAGAAATAGGAAGGCTGGAGCTTTCCACAAGCAAAGGAGACTTGAGAGCCAGTGAATCCAAGTCAAACAGAATAGGGGAAGGAAAAAATTCCTCCATGCTGCTTTGAGTACACAGGACACATATCTTTCTGCAACAGGGAAATATTGCCCTAGTAGTGATTTTTCAGGAGATAGTTTGAACTGTTTTTCCAACCAGAGAGAAGGGTTAAGAAAGTACAAACCAAATTCTTGATGTGACCACAGGCTGATAATGGAGTATATGGCTGCAACATTCCGGAAATAGAAACTGTGTAGGAGTATATTATTTTGGTATCTAGCAAGAGAAGAAGAGGGACTTGAAGTGTTCTGTCAACTCCCCTTTTTTCCATTAGAAAATACTGATTGCAAAGATGAAAATATTACCAGAAAAGACTGTCTCAAGTGGCTGTCACCAGCATCAGAATATCTAAGAGCCAGGTGCTAAGAGCATTAGTTTGGTTTGGAATGGCCAGCTAGACAAACACTCTACATCCTTTCTCTGCTAATTTTTAGGACACCCTTACAGTAACAGGCACTGCAACCCAGCTGACAGCACAAAGGGTTTATAGGGATTGTTTGACTCAGCACAAAATTAGATGCAGATGCTGAACAGTCATTTTTCTGCCAACACAAGAGAACAACTGCACGCTATCCAGCCTGCAGGCACAAACAGTAGAAAAAGCACAGAAAGAGCTATATTAACAATTGAATGAAAACTGCCTGTAAGAACTGAAAAGTAGCCTGTATTGTTCCTATGTGGTGAGCAGGAGAAACGGAACTCATGAAAGAGGGGTCTGGGTTTTTTGCTTGTTTCTGTGTTAAGATTCAGCTGTTATACTGCCATTTCTAATCTGACAACAAAGCTCACAGTTTTAAAAATTAAGTCATATACACCCAGAGTAACTTGGTCACTGATGACTCCAGAAAACCCAATGTGATGTCCTGCTTCAGACACTGCATCTGTCACCTCCTCTTACTGAGGTGTAGCACATAACAATTCTCATAGGTTCAAGATGCAAACACATTTCGAACACACACTGCAAAATGGCAATCTTGCATTTATCTCAATTTCTATTCTTCAAAGTTCACGTAAGGACGGGCACTTCCCCTTTTCCACCCACCTTACTGTCTGTTGCTCTAAGGGTTTAGTCAAGGAGAGAGGATGATGTGCGGTTTTGTCAATTCAATGCAGAACAAAACAGCAGTTCTTCAATACTTCAATACTGAGTCCATCAAAAACCAGTTCGTATTAACCCAGGTCTTGCCCTTTTGCAAGTCCATTGCCTTTCAGCAACCTTACCCTCCTAAAAAAAAGTGAAACTTAAACCACACAGCTGCAGACATAGCAGTAATAGAATTCAGTTAGCTTTGAGTTGCACCATTAAAACCTAAAATATATTTTCAGCACATTTATAACAGCCGTACTTGAGCTGCCTTACTGAAGGCCAAGGTGAATACTTACAATACTTGAAATTAATATACAAAATGTCCCCCAATTAATTTCTTAAAAACATCTTTGTTAAATTCTTACAAAAGTCTATTTTGATCTATAGAAATCCACCATCCACCAAAACCAAAAGTTTGTAACAATGGATGTGTAAAATGTATTTTCAGGGCTTCATTTTGAACAAGTAATGAAATGAAGATGAATCACCACATTACCATAAAAAGCACTTTTATCACTTTCACATTTACAAATATACACATTATTAAGATAACAGCTGGAAAAAAAACATAGCTCTTTAGACGAGAACAAAGAAAATAGATACAGACAATTCAAGAATATATTAACACTAACAAAATCATTAAAACACTGAAGTTTGCACCCAGTCCATTGTTCATCCCTCTGTAACCATCTTCTTGTTCAGAGAAGCTTCAGTTAAAATAATGACTGAATAAACAAATTCACGCAAGAATGACAAAGATACAGCAATTTTTAAAAATATATGACATCATACAGATACAGGAGCAGGGTGCTCGTGAATACAGCCAGGACAGCAGTGCAGCGAATCATGAATAAACAGATCGCATTCCACACAAAATGCATTCTGACACACTTTGCATATGTACACCTGTGTGGGAAGGACAGAAAGACAAGTCAAATTAGCAAAAATTATCATCATCATAGCACTACAGTACGGCAACAGTTATGTCATCAAGACTATAGACTATACTGCTAGCATCACAGAAACTCAATTGAATTAAAGCTTCTGACAGCAAGTATATCCACAGGGCTGAGTTCAGGTCACTGTAGATGCTTCCAAATGGCTGAGTGGAAGTTTTTTTATGCAGTTCACTAGGAAATCCCTTCCCACATTTCTAGACTTCGCAGTCTAGAAAGTGTGACTGTTTAACACAGAACTCCTGTTAACCATGATATAAACTTCCACAAATATTTTTCTGGTCTTTAGAAGACAGTACTAAAGGGTCATCTCTATTTTTCACACACCTCAATGCAAATTACAGTGCCATTCAACATACTTACATTTTGATCTTTTATTTCTCCCTGGCAGCCTTGACAATACCTAAAAGCAAAATTGTGTATTTTAACTGAAAAATAGTCAAGATTGTGTAAATCAGTTTAAAGAGGATTTCATACACAGTAACAATTTATGGCAATTATTTCAGCTATTCAACTGAACTCACAGATCATGGAAACTACAAATATTTCTTAATGCCAGAGGTGCCCCATATCACCCAAATATTCAGGGTCTCCAGCAACAAATAAGCTGTTGCCATCTATTCTTAACTTTTGTGACAAAAATTACAGGATCCATAAGTACACTGATTATCACAAATATGATTTGCATACCGTTCCCCCTTGTATTCTTCCAGTGGAACTTCCTGAAAGGCATCTAAAGGAAACAAGTGATGGTAAGACCGAGCCAGGTGAGGTGCAGACACTAATGGAAGACCTACAAATAAAGAGACAGCAAAATTATTACACGGGATTTACTGAAAATCTTTTCTGTATCAAATAAAGTAAAAAGGAAAAACAGTATTTTTAATTACTAAGTGGTTGAGAGCTTCTAAGAATTTAAAAAAGTAAAATTATTTGTTCCATTTAGCCAAACCTGTAATCCCTTCCAGTTTTAAATCTAAAGAACAAGCAAATTGCTCAAATTTCTACTGAAAGGGTTTAACTCGGTCTTTAGAAATACATTTAGAACATACAGTGTTGAAGTCAGGAAGCTCCTTTTAGCAATGATGGTTCTGCAGTATCACACCATCAGTAAAAATGATGCCCCTTTACAAAGGTCTGCTACAGCCTGCTATTCTACTGCCAAAACCACACCATAGCCCCATTTCAGCTAACACAGGTCTGCTGGGTTTAAAAGTTACTTTTTGTCACACTAACTAGCATGCGGCTGTTTTGGATCCGTGCTGGAGACAAGGTTGGTAAGGCAGGAATGCTTCCTTTACTGCTGAGCAGTGCTCCAAGGAATCAAAGCCCTTTCTGTTTCTCACCCCACCAGTAAGTTTGGGGGTGCATAAGGCATTGGGAGGACCACAGTCAAGAGTGCACCAACAAAACAGAGGGATATCCCACACTGTATAGCATCACGCTCAGCCTATAAAGCTGAGTGGGGAAAGTGGAAAGGGGAGACTGTTCAGGCTGATGGCATTTACTTTCTCAAGTAACTCTTACTCATGATGGAGCCCTGCTTTCCTGGAGATTCTGCTGATGGGGAGTGGTGAATGAATTACTCACTTTGCTTGGCTTGTGTGCACAGCTTTTGCTGCAACTATTAAACTGTCTTTAATACAACCCATGAGTTTTCTCACTTTTATGATTCTCTGCCGCATCCCACCAGTGGGGAGTGTGTGAGTGTGTGGTGCTGCGTTGCCAGATGGGGTTAGACCATGAGAACAGGTTATCTGGGGCATGGGCTGGCACAAACATCTCCATTGCTCACTCACATGCAGTGTAAATGTCCAAGCTGTTGTTCTGCTGATCACTGCAACTGTGGAGAATCCACTGCTGATACACAGGATTTCTCCAGTTACACTTATTCCTTTGCTGGAACAAAACTCATGCTGGTAGGAAACTTGAAATTAAACTAGGATAAAGTAACCCAAAACTATAATTATTTCATCCTTTTACCAAATACACAACCTAGTAACACCTATCATGTTTTAGTCATATAGCTGTAGAAGCTAGGAGAACAGCAACCCCTCACAATATTAATACTATAAACCATGCTAATCCTCCCTCCCACCCTCACTAAGGGCAGTGGGGGAAGGCATCATTGATTGCACAGTCCATTAACACTTGCAAGACCAAAGGGCTTCTGTTTACAACGCTGCAGCTTGTCATGTGTCACTACGCAGCCTGCCCTTGGGTTAAACTTTGAAATCTTTCATCCACATACTCCTGGAGGTGAGACGACTTCTGTCCTCTTACTCCAAACACTCTATTTTCATGGCCTTGCACTGAGGAGTCCAAAAAACAGGTGCATCTAGTTAAATCAGGATTTTTGAGAAGCTACCATTCCCATGTGAATCACCCCTCTTCCACACTCTGCTTTAGGGCTTTTAGTTTAGAACACTATACCAAGGAATGTGATACAGCTTTACCTTTACAGGTATAGTCCTGAGGGTCCCTTGTATGAAGCTGACATCCTAGGTCACAGAAAAGCAGGACTCTTAAAGCAGAGCTGGCTTTTAATGCCTAAGTTCAGCTGAATTTTTCTATGCCTTAACTCTCTTAACATGAACTCCTGATTCATCTGCTCACCTTTTCTTGCTACTTACCACAGATTTTGCATTCCACAGGAAGCTCACTGTATTTGGCTCTGCACTGAGGACAAAAATATCCACCCAGTGTGAGACCTGGGTCACTGTTATTTTCCAATTGCCTGCAGCAGAAAGAAGCAATTTAGTACTTAAGGGATAACACCATGCTACTACATAACTACAAATAATATTTTCACAACAAATAATTAAAAAAGTTTCAGTAGATTGCATGCAGTGGTTTAAAGCATAAGCATCACAAAACATCTGATATGATGAGAAGTCCTTAACCACATTTTCCCACAGGAACAGAACAGAGACCAAATATTCCCACATAAAGGAGCCAATCTATCTTTAAAAATCAAGATATGAACAATAACTGCATTGCTGTTTCTTCTTAGATACAAAAATATTCTGTATTGACTTTAAGATGCAAGTAGTATTTATTCTTTCAAATGGTACACACTGTTAGACACTCTTTCCTTCTGAAATTCAGACTCCCCTATCACCCCCAAAAACTGATCCTTTTCATCAAGAAGAGCACATCATCAAATGAGGCCTCAATTTTAAACTTCCCTTTAAAGTCTCATTAAAAAATACATTAAAAGTATTTTATTCACATAATAGTCTTCCATCCTCATAAGTATCTTTTATAATGATAATAATACTTAAATCAAGAACTGCAAGTAAAATTGACAGTAATTACTTTAACACCTTGTAGCACCTGTGTGTCCCAATCATTGTATAACAGAACTAAGTACCATTTACTACCTTCAAAAAAGCTTAAATGCAAATTTTAAAACACGTATTTAACAGAAGTAACTATGGCCACATACTGAATCTACAAATGGAAATAAAATTTTTACTGAGAAGTCACGAGACATGGCTTACTACTTTCTTCATATTATTTTGCAACACTGTCACTATTAAGCAGATTTTCTAATTATGACCAATTAATATTAAATTCTTATCAGCTCATTGAATTCTAATAAGGCTACTTACGCCATGCTAAAGGATGGCTTTGCATCTTGATCAGATAGAGAAGCAATAGTATGCTGAGGAAAACCTGAAGAGAAAAACACCCCATATTAACAAAATTTAAAAATGCAAGTAATGTTTCTGTTTCTTACTTCACTGTGAAAGTTCAAATACTATTCTAGACATTAAGACCTATCTCTTTCCCATTTTTTCATTATTACAGGAGAACAGATATATTCTTGCTAGGTATCAAATTCTTCCTAAAGGTCTCTACCTACATCCACACATTTACTGGGACTTTACTTGTCCCCAGCTGAAAAAATGTTTTTTCATAGACTTTGTGTTAACTGAAGCTCATTGGAACCCCATTTTTGAAGAACAGTTACAGAGAAAATAATGTGCAATGGTAGGAAAGCAGAATGAGCACCACACAAATGTTCACTTAAACAGTAATTTCTAATTAAGGGGAAAATATTTTTATATGCATCCATCAAGCCTATATTCACCTTCCAAGTGCTGTACATGACAGATGAGACTACTGCACTTTATGGAGACTGGCATCTTTCTTTCTACCATTTATTTTTTACAGATCAGGACAGGTGAGAAGTTGGCTTTTCCAGCTACTGCTCAGGCTTTACCTACAACAAGCAAACCACTTCAGTATCTATACCTAGACATAAAGATACATCCATTCTTATCTATGACAAGAGCGGATGAAAATGAGAATTCAGTGCTCTACTTTGTGGCATTTGAGTTCCTATAAATTTACTGAGAAACAAATCAGGAAAAGAAAAGGAACCTAATCTACTTGTTGAAAGAACACTACAATAGTGCTCCTAATAAACGTGTACTACATACGGCTCTTAATATCAATTAATAGTTTGAACAGTTGCCTTCTGTGGGGAAAAAGAGCAGAGGGAGAAATAAAACAGATTTTCATCCTTAATTTCTAAGTATTACATTTATAACAATTACTGTTCAATCAATATTGTTCCACTTCATTGTTTCCAACTTCAGTTCAGTAATTTGTTTTGCTTAATTCTTTGGTTTATTTAAAAGCTGACTACTTTGTAGGAACAACATCAAGAAAACAGGTATTTATTTAGCAAAATAAAAGCTAAAATTTAAAAAAACAGTTGCATGATGTCTTTATTAAACTTCTTCCTATTTGTATAGCTTTAACACAGAAGATGCAAAGAAAGAAAAAGACAAAGCAAATCTCATACTAGGAGTTTGACAAAACCACATCCTACCCATTCGAATAAGGGAGCATTCAGAGCTTGAACTGGCAGGTGGAGGACTAACATGGTGCATCAGTAATTCCTTATAATGACTTTCATCTAAAATAACGTGGTATGTTCCTGTCACAAAGAAATGCCTGTCAGGTTATGAACAAAAAAAACCCACAAACATATACTCCAAATAACAGAAAACAACTTAGATAGAAAAAACAATTCATTCAAACCTGCTCCTAAAAAGCAGCCCTGTTAATGCTATTGAAAATGGCAAGTGTTAAAATTAGTAATAACAGAATACTAAATTAGATATGAAGTCACAGAGCTTTTTCTCCAATATTACACAGTAGTAATGATACTGTAAGAGTTACCGCTGTAGCAACTGATGTATATTGATTAATTTCCACATCACTTAGCTTTATATGTGGAACACAAGGTTTGAAAATACATGTATTTTTTCTCTCTAGAGCTGCAGCTACCAGCTGATAATAATTTCATTTACTACTGTATATTTTTAGATTTGGAAAACCCTTCAATTTTCTGCCAGCATAATGGAAAACATTAATCCTTCAACATGAAAATGCAGTAATGAATATAGAGCAAATTACTTACTTAATTTTGATTATAAACCTGTGTTACTAATATAACAACAACTTCAGATACATACCACCAGTTTCTCGGGCAAGTACTGTACAAACTCGAACTTCAGCACTTAGGCCAATGACAGATACTCTGATCTTCACTGCTTTTAAACACTTCAAATAGAAAAAAAACAAAAAACAACTCAAATTCATGTACAGAACAAGTAGTAAAAAGGTTTAAAGCCTTAAATGACAATTAACTGGTAATGACACTGCAACTGCCTGTTTTCCCTCCAATAGCTTGGATGTTCAATGCAGTAGTCAAACTTAGTTCTCTACCTTAATTAGATCATAGATGTTGGCTGGATCACACGTCGTCAGGCTGCTGAGGACTACCAAAACCTCTCTGCTTGTATGTCCTGGCATGTGCCTAAGGAAAACAGATAGTTAATTTACTTCTGTACACTAAGCTATTTGTATGATAGCATCTCCAAGGACCTTTATGTACTGAAGTCAGAAGATGATGTAAAATGAAGTCCTCTACAAACTGTAGTAAGATGCTTGTCTGAGCACCAGATTTTCACCTCCCGAAAGCCAAACCTTTCCAGTATCTAAAATACAGTATTTAATTGTGTAGTTGTTACCTGACTGCCGTGATGAATCCTTTGTACCTTACCCACACTCACAGGTAAAATTCACCTTCAAACTAGACACACTGCAGTTAGTCTTCCTGACTTCTTAAAATAAAAATCTATAATCAGTTTGTAAGTGTAAATCCATTACTTTTAACTACTTTTAGTTCTTAGTTGAAAAATCTCTTCCAGCTAGTAATTAAAATAGTTTTTCACAAAATTGATCATTAGCTTTGTTCTGTCGGTGTTTTCAGCTGTAATTCTTTGGTCAGTCTTCCACAACCTGGGATACATCTACAATACCTCACAGAGCAGACAATTGTTTTGCATCTATCTAACCTGAAAATTGATGTTTCTGAAGTACACCAAAACTCTCACAAGATTATTGTGACACAATGCTGTTTCTTCTCCTGTTCTCTTACCATTAGTAACCTCTAACTCTGTCCTCTCTCACACCTTAGCTCTCCAGTAAAAAAGAATTGCAGTGTCTTTCATCACAATATCTGCATACCATCATCAATTTGGTTTTAAAATACTGTTAATATTTTATAAGAAGCACACCTGTAAATACCAGCATACAGCAGTAGTAAACAAACTGCTCTACTAACATATTTAACTTCTTAACAGTTTGTATTGTAAGAGGACATAAAATTGCCTTTTAAAGACTGAAGTCAGCATGATGCAAGATGCTACTTAGAAAAAATTCTGTCCCTGCCTCTCAAAAAATTCACAATCTCAAAGAAAGCAAAAACCTTCCACGTATATACTAACTTTAAAGTCTGCATGGCCAAATTTAGGGAATTATATAGAGACGGCTCTCCACTGCAGGTCATATCCACTGCTTTCTTCAGAGCAGTTACATGCTTTTTTGAGTTGCCTGTAAGTGAAAAAAAAAGCAACAAACAATTTAACTGACACAACAAGTTAAAGCACTGAAATATTTAAACTGTGTATGTAATGAAGTGTGCTTGTACAACAACTTTCAAACTGTGACTGGTCTGTATTTTTCCTTAGAAATTGATGTCTTGATCAGAATACTGGAAACAGTAAAACTGACATTTACTCTACAGGCACTCAGTTGTCAGAAATTTCCACAAGCCAAAAAGAATAGAATCACTGTTGGATAACATTAAGCGCACAACATGAGTGAGACATGTATCACAAACAGAAAGAGAGTTCAGTTTCCGCTCTTATCCTCAAAGTGCAGTTCAAACATTGATTGATCCTCAATTTGCTCAATGAAGCCTGCTGAAGCCACAGAGATTGGTGTAACAGCAGGCAGGAACCAAACAAACCTTGACTTCTTAACATCTGATCAGACCTCACAAAACACACAGACGTCGTAACATACAAAACTAACAAACAGGGCGGGAAATTAACTGTAGGGGAAACAACATATTTGAATTGCATTCTGGTCAAGACTTGATTGCAAGCAGGCATACAATGGCAATTCTGGATCAAAACAGACCAAAATTAAGACTATGATTTCAGAAAACTTGCAATAATTTACTTTTATATTAAAATAAATCATGATAACATAACTTTATTTTCAGCAGTGTATCAAACAAGTTATAACATCAATGAAAAGGATAAAAACATCTCCAATTTAAGAAAAAAATACTACTTCCCTACCTGAGAGTTCAGTCATTTTTTCAGCTCTTTTATTCTTGGTTACAATTAAGCCAATCTGAAAAAGGGGGAAAAAAGGGACAAAACTTTTCTTAGAAAGTTTTCAAATTAGTGTATTTAGAATTTTACTGTACTTTTTTTATTTCTTTATGGACCAGTACTATTTAACCATGTAAGTCTATACAAGTTTTATTTTAAATGTAACAACAGCAGCACAACACGATCATCAGTTAACAAATATTCCGGTATTTCCAATACTATTGCCAAAAGGTACAAAACGAAATCTTCTAAAATTCTAAATGCCTGGCAGAAACAAGAATTTCACTAGACTGGTGAATAAGGGATGAAAAGGTACACATAAACTGAAAACAGTTTACTAGGTAGTGTTATAACCCAAACTACCTTTTAAAACAGTTTTCTGTTACTTGTTTCTTGCATCGTTGTACATACCTGACTAATAGGATTCTGGTCAAAGTACTCTTCAACAAAATATTCCAGTAACTATACAGAAAAGTTAAGACAGTTAAAAACTAATTACAGTTTTATTCCACGTGCATTACGTAGGTGATACTTGCAAAACATCTAGTATCACTAAAGAAACGAAACAAAAAATTTGGGGGGAAAAAAGGGGGAATGAGGCCTTTCCTTTCCATTTTTCTTTCACCTCCTCCTTCCTCCCATGTAACCAATGCAATGCAGATTTCAGAAACTACTCCCCCTTTATTTTATTCACTTCCTATGTTCAAGTTTTAGATTCCTGCTGATTCACATGGAGGTTTACAATACACCAAAAGCATTAATCTGTATAAAATCATCAAAATCCAGAATTTCATGCTTTAGTATTGTTAAAGACGACCATAAAGAACAAGATGTAAGCAGTTCAAGTCCTCCACAGTATGAAACAGCAATCCTGTTCAACTCCCATCTAGCATACTTTCAAACACGAATTCATAAAAAAACCCCTATGCTATGAAAAAAATATAAACCAATTCTAGATGTATAATGAAAACACATCATCCCCTCATTATGTGCAACAGTTAATTTCCATATAGTTTCCAAATGTGTCTTCCCAAAATACATCCTTACACATTATTTTACAGTACAGAACTACATGTGCAAGGCAAAATAAGGCCACACAGATTTTACTATTCAAAAAACAGGGAAGTGACGGACTAGCAGCAGAAGCAAGGAGTGAAACAGAGGGATGACAAACAAGGTTATGCACATACAGGAGACTGCAAGGCTTTTAAATGCAAAATGCAATTGGTTTATAGAGAAACGGTGGCTTAGTAGGAAAAAGTGTAGGAATACCTTCAGAGTGCAAGTAAGTCTGTTGGGTTTTAAGTCTTGGTCCTCCATTGTTCTTGAGCCATCCACAACCACATAAAGGTGACGCATCTGCATTTCCATATATGAAAATCACTCACAGAATACATATTGAAATGAATTCATTATTCCATTTACTTTAAAAAGCCACCACTTCCTCCCTCTAACAGGGAACACTCAGTATATTGAGTGATGCATCTAACATCAACTGAAAAAGTAATGCATTTTTCCACTTCTCTCTTAAAATGAAAAAAACCCCTCTCTTAAAAAATGCACACTAATCTTTTCCTCTCATGATAAGCTACAAAACATGCATAGTTTGAACTGTCATGTCTTTATCTGAAGAGCTCAGTGTTGTACAAAGCAATGTGTTTGTTTGCAACTCACTTCCATTATGCCTGTTTTTCACATGAAAAAAACCAGACATTGTGAGTGCTTGTGATCTTATTGCTGTTACCAAACACACTCTGTGTTGTCAAACCTCCAACCCTAAATAGCCATGCTTCACAAACACACTGCCAATGAACAAAGAATGTTTAAAAAAAGATAAAAATGGTGGAAACCACAAGGTTTGGTCTCAAGTATGTTAAGCCAGTACAAGTGTATTTCAGATCAGGAATACCAATTCTAGACAAGTAGTTTTGGACTAGGGACAGATGAGGGTTAAGACAATAACATACCATTCCAAGCCGAACTTGTCCATGGTGTTCATAGAGTCTAGCAAAACACAGATGGATTTAAGTCAAATTCAAATGAGTGAATGGCTCCTAAAACAAAAGTCCAAAACAATCCAATACTAGATTTCTAGCAAGCATGTAGCACTAACAAACTGCAGACACTTACACTGAAAAATCCCACAACTCAATCACAGATTTCATGCCTCTCAGAAAACAAATAAGAATTATTTCTTACTACCAGGTTTAACGAAGCTTTAAAACTTTGTTCAAATTTGACAAATCAAATTTTAACGTGACTTGAAATAAAGCAAAATTTAGGGTTTTTTTCTTAGCAATTTGTCTGAAATTTGAAACAGAAATCTGGTGCCATGATATCAAAAGCCAGCTTCTGCTGTGATAGGACAAGGGGAAATGTTTTTAACTAAAAAAGGGTCGATTTAGATTAGATATAAACATGTTTTTTACGACGGGGGTGATAGGGCACTGGAACAGGTTGCCCAGAAAAGCTGTGGATTCCCCATTCCTGGGAATATTCAATGCCAGGCTGGATGGGGCTCTGACCAACCTGGTCTGGTGGAAAATGTCCCTGCTCATGGCAGGTAGGAGCGAGATGATCTTTAACGTCCCTTCCAACCCAAACTATCCGGTGATTCTCTGATGTGTATATTACAAAAAATTGCTGGAAGATTTCTCTAAGTTGCGCAGATTGCAACAGCAATGCTCTGCACTGTTTCCTCAGATCAAGACCTGTAGCTTGCATACACATGGATTACCTAACCCAGTGTTCAGATTAATGATAAAAATTAATTTTTCATGTTTTTTTCTGGCATGCACTTGCCCCTCTGAAGAGCAAGGACATAGAAACATCCTGCAGGTATGCCTTACACTTAACTCATCCCAGATGACCCCGTTTCAGGACGATCAACACGCTATAACTGACCAAGTCAGCGCTGTTAGCAGGCTCGTGGCCACACCAAGTACCTTTTCCTCTTTGCCTTGAAGAGAATGTCCTCGATTGTTGCTTTCAACGACCCGGATTCGTCTTCCTTAAGAATTTCCCTACGCAAAACAGAATGTTACAGTGGGCAGAGAGGAAGTTTTCCTTCCTCTTTCCCCAAAAAGGAAAGGTGAACGGGGAAGAACACACCATGTTCTTTCGTAGCCTCCTTCCCAGCGCTTGGTCCGCTCGGGTTCGTCATCCATGTCCGCGCGGCGCTGAGGGCGGCTCGGGGGGGCGCTGAGAGGGCTGGGTGGGGTTGTGGGGGCTGAGGGGAGACCAGCGGAGATGCTGGGGGCTGAGGGAAGATGAGGGGAGCTCACGAGGGATGAGAGGGTCTAGGGGTGACAAGGGGGCCCGGGGGAAGAAGACAGGGGTGAGAAAGGGTCTGAGGGGAGCCGAAAACACTGAGAAGACCCGCGGCCCGGCCCCGCCAGCACGCCTCGCCGTCCCGGACACATCGGCGCCCGCCCTCTTCCGCCTCGGTGCGCCGCCAAACCCTCCCGGCCGCCGCCCGGGCCGCGGAGCGACCGTTCCGGGAGCGTTCCGTTGTGTTTTCCGCAACAACGTTAAAATACTCCAAGTACGGCCATGGAGAGGATGGGAGCGCCCGGAAGACACGTCACAGAGATATCCCTCGTGCGGGCGTGAGGCCCGCGGTGGCGGCGCTGCGCGGTGCCCCCTCGCTTGTGTCTCCGGGTACAGCCACCAGGGTCATGGCACTGTCTGGGTCTAGGTGGCAATTCTTCAATTAACTGAAGCAATCTCAGTAATTAACAGAGGAACGCAGGAGCCTGGAAGCAGCACTGGGTTTTAACACGATTATTTACAGGCGGGTTGATGAAGGCAGCCATTTATTACCCCGGGAGCAAAAGCAAGAAGTTTCAGTATTTTGATGTGACGTCATTATATTCTCCATCTATCTAAAATAATTCTGAGCATCCATCTCAAGTCACGAAGAGTTTCCATTTCATAAGCACCACAGTGAGGATTAGCTCAGACCTAGCTGAGCTAATTGCTGATTGCTTTGCAGTGCAATTAAAACCTTACTGGATACAATGGAAGTGTGCCAAGACCGCGCTTCACCTCCTGAATTACAGGAAAGTTACTGAGCATCCGTTTCTAAGGAGTGTCACTGCATCCAAGTAAGACAATAAATGAGGAAGAAAACATGTAAACAGTAGTAACAATTCTTGAAACAGGAGTGGAAAAAACCGAACCACTTCTGCACCCTTCAGCTTGTTGCATTTAACAGGAACAGTGTATAATTATAACAGAAAGAGAGGATAAATTACTTTGTTTTCAGTTAAAAATCAATGGAAATGGCTTTCAGGGAAAAAATAATTTTTTTTTTTTTTTTTTTTGGGGAAAAGAATTTGAAAGTGGGAAAA
>VZTX01008744.1:0-10569 GCA_013400915.1 Pardalotus punctatus | reverse complement strand
AATGAAAAGGCTTTTAGGGAAAAAAAAATTTTTTTTTTTTTTTTTTTTGGAGGAAAGCAATCTGAAGATGAGAAAAAGGAAATCTTTGAAAAGTCAGGATTTGTTTCATGGAACTGAAATAGTTGTAGTTTCAATTACTCCCATTAGAATATATGCTATCTTTTCTTTAGAAGGAAAATGTCCAATCTATAAAACACTGAAATGAAAAATGACTGCAAGCTGACAGTTTTAATAAAAGAAGTGAGAAATGAGACTTCTTTCAGAACTGGAGTATTTTTTTATTTTCAAGGCCAAGACTTCCAGTGCTGGACTGGAACACAGGATATACAATAATTTTGTAAAACTTGATTGTACAAGTGCTTGAAATCCCATCACAGTTTTGAAATTAATAAATTACATACTAGATACATTATTTTACAATTTCAATGGTATTTCATTGCCATGAGTATTTGTAGTCAATATACTCAGATAATTGTGCAAGACAAACTTTTGGGTACGTATGTTAGGAACCACTTTATCTGGCCTGAAAAAATGTATGGTTTAGTAAAAAGTATGCTGATCTTCCCACAGTTGTTTTGATTGAGGATACCAAACTGCTTACAAAGACAAAAAGAAACAAAGTCCAGTTTAGAAACTACTGTATTTGTAGAAATCTTAAGAATCTTGGACATCTTGCTTTGTAGATCTGTGGAGTCAGGCAAGCATTTTTCAAGAAGACTGAAGGATAAAACTTCTTGTTACATACACTCAGTGTTTGAGGACAGGCTGTAACTAAAAGCATGCCCACTGACATAGGGCAGTATTCCTTGGTGATTCATATACATGTTAACTAACTTCTGCAAAAACCCAGTCACACGAGTAAGACCACATAGCAGACTGTTTACACATACATGAAAATGCATAGATTCACAGAACTGAGCCTAGAGGAACCGCACAAAGAGAGTGGGGTGATTATCACCTAAAAACTTCAGTTTTGTCTGGAGTATGCCTTCTATTCTTTAAGGGTATCAAGAGACCACTTTCCTTGATCATTCTGATAATAACTCAGATTGAGGGATTCTCCTTCACTTTCCTCCTAATTTATGTCTTGCAAGTTGGAACTTGCTTCAGCTCCCAGCCATTAATTTATTCCATTAATCTCAGTTTCTCTGAGACATGAAAATGTTCCAACTAATCTCAGACTAGTAATTTTTCTTCAGCATGTCTGTAGCATTATTGACGAGACCCTTTTCCATCCTTCTTTGGTAGGTTAGAGCAAAACCAGTGCACAGATTGTATGCACCAGAAGTGTTTGTGCAACCAGAGCAGGACTGAGCAAGTAATTTACTATAATGTTTGCAACACTTTGCTGCAGCCTTAGGATGGCCTTAGCATACTTTAGGATGATAACTTCTGTCGTGCTCTATACTAATCCTGTTTGGAACCCAAAAGGTGGGCAGATGGGAATATCTCTCTTCCAGCCTCCCTTCCCAACATTTGGAAAATCTACATGGCCGTACCTGTGGCATCTTGCAGGAAAACACAGAGAATCCACATACAGATGTTTCCACTTAATTTCCTCATTCCAGGCGCAGGTATGGTGTTCCCTTTCCCCAACTCAGTTGTTGGAAACTTCGCAGGAAGGCGGAAGCACAATGGCTCTCCACAGGCTATGCAGACACTGTCTGAGGGACCAGGAGCTGAAACTCAAACCACTGTCAAAAGGAGCCTGGAGCTGGGTCTCACTGTCCTGCAGTGAGAAGACCTGTTAAGGGTGCAGACTGTGAATATTCCAAAGGAAACATCAGTCAGCTTATTGTTAGCACTTAATGAACACTAGCTGATCCTCAGACTTGCATTAATCTTCTTCTGTTACTGATGCAGTGCCCAGAATTCTCCCTGAGAAAAACCAAGAAACCTGGGTGTACAGTGAGAGGTTATTTATTCAGATTGTGGAGATTTGGACAAGTACTTCTCTTAAGAAGAACAATTTAACAAATATTCAGCACAATTATAAAAATTTTGCCCATCTCCTTTATAAGGAAGAGGGGTTTCCCCTTTGAAATGAATACAAACCAGAACCAGAGAGAGAGGTAGTGAAAAGGGAGAGAGAGCAAGGCATGGCACTGGCTGTCATCTGTTCTCAGAATGGTGAAAATACTGAGGCACCTTCCAGGTAGATGAGACTGAAGGCTTTGAAATGAAGAGGGGCCACGTTTTCAAATTCTCTCAGTGTTCCCATGGCATCTTGTGCTATTTATTTCAGCCACTAAAGCTCTTGGAATTAAGTGGCTGATAAAACTGGAATGTCAATTTTATAAATATGAAGGTGGGTGTGTGGCCATCAGGATTGCAGTGTGAATTACAAGGGTTGAAAAACCAGGAAGGTTATAATGGTCAGAGTGAGGTATGTTAATACATTTCCACTAGTGAAGAGCAGAGGTAGTACTACCATGACCTTTCTAAACTGGAAATGGCTTTCCTGATGTTGTTACTTTAAATGAAGGCAGAAGTTAAAAACTTCCTTTCAAATAAAAAATCACCACCAAAAATTAGCAATAACCATAATCAGAGCACCTTTTTCTAACAAAATATCTTTATAAGCAATAGAGTAACATGGCTACACTGGTGGGGGTTTTTTATATTAAAAAATGTATTTCAGAACAGACAAATTGCAGTCGTAGAAAACTGTACAAACTATCAATGCTTCTAACAATTTTAGTATGTAAAAACAGTTAATACAGAAATGAAAAAAGGATACAAAGAGAAAATTTACTGGCTTATGAAAATACTTGCACATACAAACCTATCCCCAGGATAATATCCCCAAGAAAATATAAAAATATATATTGACTTTATGCAGATATGCTCTGGAAAGTATGTTTTTTAAAACATTTTACCTGGCCTTATAGAGGATACTAACAATTTATATTTTGAATGAGAAATCATTTTGCTGTACTTACTCCCTGAATGCCAAATTCACAAAGAGCTGATGCTATTTTTCCTCTCTTGTTGGGCAAAATTCAAGATAATTTATGGCATAATGTATAGCACTTGGAACTACAATACAAACATTCTGATTAAACGAGCTTCTGAATTACCAAAATTATTCAATACAATTAGGAAGTCCATCAAACCCCAGACAGAAAGAACATCTCAGCTCTTTCTGATATCATTAGGACATCACATGTAAATAAAATCCAGAATTGTTAACAGCATTTCTGTGCAAACTTTCCACAAGGTATTTAGAAACTGCTTTCTCTGGCAGGCTTTGCAAGTTTGCAAATGAAGTATTTTCAACTGAAGTATTTATATTTAAGAGGCCAGGATTTGCACTAATGAAAGCAGAATGTTAGCAGAGGTTTCCTAAATTATCTCATAGCTTCAATTACAATTGGATCCACATACAAAACTATCAGTAATGTACATCATCTAAATATATGACAGTGATTAAGTAATCCCCATAAGTGTACTGTTCAAAGAGTAAATAAATAGGTTAATATATGCATGTTGATTAAAAAAACAGAAATAGTATCTATGAAGATATAGCTAAGTTTCTACATTCCAATTCATAACTTTATCATAGTCCTGAATTTGTTGTTTTATATGAGAAAGCTTATTCTTCAGATATTCACAACGCTCCTTTTTCTCCAGAAATGCAGGATCCTGCCAAAAATACAAAAACCTTCATATTAATATATTAGGCTTTCAGAGTCTTCCAAGAATAGTTATAGACTATTATCAGTTATGTTCTTGAGTAAAAGGACATTGTGTAAATATTCTCAAAAATCACACTTTTTTTCCCTGGCCCTTTCTTATTTCCTGTTTCCCCTTCCTTCATGAAAAGCCAAAGAAGATGGTCTGCTTTTATATGCAGAAGTAACTTAGTAAACAGAAATCTTAAATAAAAAACCTGGAATCTGCAAATATAAATTACATCATACTACGTAATTTAGATATTATATATGTATTTGTAGTATGTGCCATAAACTGTTCCCCCTAAAAAGCAATGATGTTTAACTAACATGGACACAAACTTTGAATTCTATGGAGAAAAAAAAATGTATTTGTAATGCATTATGTTTTTGATGGAACACAGACACACATTTGCTGCCTGCATTTAAAAATTACAAAGAAAAGCCTCTTGGATTACACTGAAAATTACTTTTTGAGAGTGTCTAATTTCCGTGCCTCAAAAAATATGGAGCTTCTTTTCAAAGGTAAGACTATGCTTTCTGTTTTTATCTGTTGGCTCTGTCAGTCAGTGAATATAGCTGAACTAGTCTTCTGGGTGCAGAATGCTAAGAGATGAAGCATACTCTCGGAAAATGAAAATCTTTAACTCTTGGATTGAGGTTTGGGGTTTTTTCCCACATTCTGGCTACTTGGAATCATAATTCTCAAAACTGGTTGCTGGCCTGAGTGTATGGCTTGTGTCCTAACTTTGCCAAAGTTTTAGAAGACAAAATACACCAAGCACTGTAGTAGCTACAGATTCCCTGAGATACTGAATTCTGCCTAGTGTCAGAAGTATTGGCTACTTAATACTCTTCATTAGTCATTAGATTCAATAGCAATGTAAATCTAAAAACACTTACATTTTTCTTCTTCTTGTATTCTTGCAGAACTTTTGATATCCTTTCCTGTTCCTAATGAGAGACCACAGATTTTTAAACTTTGAGTGTGCTCCATATCTTCATGTAAATTCTACAAAATACTCATCAGAATTCTCATTTGATCAATACCTCGTGGTTGTAACATTTTAGTTGTAAATCTTGTATTTGAGAAATATATCAACTGTGACTCAGTAAAACTTAAAAGCTACTAGTATGAAACAAAGAAACAAGAAAACCCAGAAAAACATGTATATGTCTCCATTGGAACTTGGTATCCCGAGTTAATGACCAGAAGATGTAACATTTATGGGGAAACGTCTCCCACCAAGTCACAGCCAGCATTAGAAGACATTGTGCCACAGCTTAAGACAGTCAGGAACTGCCTAATACCGCTGTTTTCCATGAGCCCATTTCACAGGCACTTACATATATGCTTTCAGGATGGTGTGGAAGCTGTTTCAGCAATGCATCCAGCTCATCAAACTTTTTTAATACAGCATGAACTTCCATAGACAGTTCTTTATACTCAGCAAACTGATCGTTGAATACTGCTTTGTACCGGTCTCTCATTTCATTTGTTTGAATTACGGGGTATTTCCTGGGGAAAAAAAACCAAACCATGAACTAGTTTTAGAGATAGGACTTACTAACAAATATTTAGACTCTTCACCTTGACAGTGTATTTCTGTATTTTTTCCTAATATCATAACATGCTGAAATTTGTACGTCTGTAAAGCACTGAAATCACAGAATCACAGTATAGTTGGGGTTGTAGGAGACATCTGGAGGTTATGTGATCTGACCTCCTGCACAATCAGAAACACTTAGACCACAACTACGTCCAGACAGCTTTTGATCTCTCCAAGCATGGAGACTCAATCTCTCCCGGAAACCTGTGCAAACCCTCACAGAGAAAAATATTTTCCTAATATTCAGGTGAAACCTCTCTTGTTTCTATCTGTGCCCTATAGCAATTAGTATAAAAATTAATTTATGATACCATACTTGGAAAGGCCTGCCCTTTAAACGGGAGCATGTTACAGATTTAGCACTTAGAAAGTGCAAGTGTAGTCAAATTTCAGGGCCTAAAAAGGCAATTTTCCCATTTATTTTTTTTCCTCTAATATCTGGACGGCGGTCTTCTGTTCCTTTGGTAGTTAATGCATTTAATAGAGTATGACATTGTGCTTTAACATTTGAGGTTTGTGTAGGTTTGTTTTTTCAATCGAGACTCCTTATTTATAGTTACTGGTCTTATGCCACTGATACCAGCCCCATCCTCTACTCTCTAATGTTAACTTAACATATAATTATGAATTCCCATTGCACATGCATGGGGAGAGAAACCACAAGTGTATACAGGAGAAATGAAGAGTGAAAAATATTTGAGTATCCTCCACTAAGCTAGTTCATCAAAGTCAAGGCACTTACGCTAAGTAGTCTGGCATCACTATAGGTTTAGGAATGTGGCCTGCAGGTATATGACCATTAAGTAGCTCTGGTTTTCTTTCCAGTGACTTGAGTTGCCTGTAACTGACTTCTTCTCTTGGTCTGTCATCACTTTCATACTGTTTTAAAAAAGAAAGAATTGTTTTTTTAAGAAGTCAGTTTTACATAAACCACAAAATACACAACTTACTTGAAGACAGAGATACAAATATCAAGCAGAAGTAGAAGCAAATCACAGGTATTTCTTACAACTCTTACTGCATTTGGAAAATTGGTAATGAGTTACAGTAATGTTTCTCACATAGTATTTTTCTACAGATAAATACTTTTTGAGGTTTGGAAAGATTTGTTTGCGTGTCTTAAAATATAGTGTACGGAAGTTTCCGTCAATATTCATTTAATTTGTGAATGAAATGGAATCGTTCAATTCTCTGGAGTTCCCTTTTCTCCTTGTTTCCTATTGCAGGATTCATCCCTTGATCCAGAAATAAAAACATGTGGAGTCTTGGAGTCTTGTTGGAACACAAACAAAAGCATCCTGATCTAGTACTAAATCAACAGAGAAAACAGTGGGAGGAAATTCACTGTGTATAACAGGAGACATTTAAAACTGAAATTAATACACCGTAATTTCTCTGAGAACACTATACAATCTTTGTAGTGTATGCAACAACATTTTGTGTGGCTGAAACACATTGCTGATGCTTTAAAAGCAGCAAGGGGGTGTGGCAGGACGCCCCCCCCGCCATGGCTGGTGCACAGATAACTCAGATTGAGCCAAAAGCCCATCAAGAAGTTATCTCTTGGTGCCCAAAAGTCTGAGATCTCCAACCTTGAATCCACATTTTGGTATGGAAAGGAGATGTGAAGAGAGATGAAAGAACTGAGTACATGACTAAGAGACACAATTTAAACTACAAAAGACACACGAAATATCACAGAGGTAGAAGTTTTTCTACATGGACACTGGAGCATGAAAAAGCTTCTCTCCCCAGAGACTGGACACAGCTCTGCAGTAACTTCCTGAGGACTGAGTGAGGATTCTAATGTCACCAAGTTGGAGTTTGGTAAGATACATTGATTTCCTAAATTGTAGTTTTCTTTGCTAGTAATAATAATAATAATAATAATAATAATAATAATAAGTACCTTTCCGCATGCTGCATTTTTAGCTATTCGTAGTTTTGCTAAATAGGTACCTTTTCACACACTGCACTGTTAGCTATTCGTAGATTTGCATTTGTTTTGTGTAATATATAGTTTGTTTAAGCTCCTTGTTCTGTTCTCTCTTGTGTCTAATAAACAATAATCCATTTTATATTAGACCTAATCGGCCATTATTAAAGAACTTGTGAACAAGACTGGGTCTAGGGGTGCTGGCCACCCCAATAGGTTAACTGCCAGTTGTCAAAAGACCTAGGCAAAGGGCAGAAACCTATCAACCTCTTTCTCCATTCATAAGAGGGGGTCTTTGGAGCAGTCTCAGAGACCAAGGAAGAAGCTCAACTCACGGAGCATCTACACCGTGCTTCCACTGGCTCTCCTGCAAATTAAGCATGCAGCCAGGAGGAAAGAGTCTAAAACCTATCATGCATCAGATGACCTGCTGTTTTCATTCATATCTGCCAAACTGTGATAAATGCTACAGAACCTGTCACCTGTAAAAAAAAGGTAAGAGCACATAGAGAGGCGGCTGTCACATCTGCTATTTTACAATTTTATAACCTAGCCTAACTAGGAGAAACTTCTTTACAAGCTTCTTTTGAATCTTCTAGGCAGGAGAATGCTGTCTGAACTAACTTAAAGAACTAAACCTAATATCTTCCAAGTCAAGTAAGTAAATAAATAAATCAATTAATTAAAAAATAGTTACAAGAAAAAGAATAACTATTTGGAATTACCAGTAAATAGAAAAATAAATTCCTATTTCCTACCTTCTTTTCTGGAAAAGTGGACTGTGTTTTCATCTATCAGAAAAAAAAAAAAAGGAAAGAACTAAGTTTTATTTTCAGCAAAAATAAAATGCGAAAGCACAGACTCCTAAAATGTAAACATTTTCAAAATCATACTGTACAGAAAATTACATTTATATTTACATATAAAGAAATTTAGCATAAGGAATATTTTCATATCTACTGATTGAAAGAGTTTTTAAGAATGGTGGTAGGAAAACAACCACCCAAACCCCAGAACAACAGGATTTCCCAGGGCACACTGTAAGGAACAGCTTGCAGGAAATACTCCATCCACTTCCCAAGCTCCTTTATTATTTCACATTCCAGCCCACGTTAACTCACTAACACTCTGCAGCTTAATTCATTGCCTAGAACACACAACAGTGCACCAACCCGTAACTCAACCTGCAGCTGTTTTGCATAGCACTCTCAAGAGTCTATCCTCTACTATTAAAAGTATTCCCTTTAGAAATGTTTAGCAACTGAACTAAAAGAACTTGGATAGTAACAGAGAAGAATGAATACTGTGTGACGCTGGCAATCACCTCATTCTTGCAGGACACACTACCAGTTGGTTAAAAAACTTTTAGTGAAGAGTTATAATGTACTTTTTAAAAGTAAAGTCTCCATTTTATACAAGATAGTGGACTGGAAACCAGTGTTAAATGAAAATGCTGCAAATCAGACTGCAGTCACAGAGCAGAGGAAATGCAACTTCAAACTCTCTTTCTCCTTCTAAAATCACTTAAAGGCTGACCCCTCCTTAAATTAGGCTTATGTACATTTCACACGCATAAATTTTCATGCTATATTAAGTCTTATTAATTTGTAAAGGTTTTTTGGTGGTGTTTTCAAATCAAGGAAGTTTTACACAAATTACTTTGAACTCTGGAGATAAAAGTGTTAGATCTCTACTGTTACAGTTTATCATTAACCAGGCAAGTATTGAATGCTTCTAGAATGGACAAAGCCAGCAGTCAGGGAAAATATTTGACATGAAAGAGATGAGGCTGACTGAAATTTGAGACACCAAAATCTAGCCAACACTGTTATTACTATTATTTGCTGATAACTATTGTGAGGAAAGCTGAAAAGGCATGAAGAAGTTGCTTGAAGTTTTGCTTGCAAAGTAAAAATAAGTATTTCACATTCTTAGGTTTATTCACACTAGCACTTGATGTGCTGAAAACACAGTTTTCAAATAAATGCTAGGTGGCTTTAAGCCACCTAACCCTGCTGAACACATGAACATTGTTCGTTTCTTCCTTTGTTAGGAAAATACACACTAGGAAGTAGTTCATCAGCTGACTCAGGAAGAGAGCCCAGTATTATGAAGAGAACAGTGCCAGGTCCTTACCCAAGGTGAATTATAAACAAACAAATAAACAAAAAAAGTGTCCAAGATTTTGGATCTGACATCTTAAAAACGCCTTTCATTTGGCAGTTTCTAATACTGTAAGACTGGTTAAATTCAGCCTCAAGGCTCTGGACCTGCTGCAGAGATGACACTTGATTCAACTCCATCTATGCCATGGTAAGATCTTACAAGTGCTCCCCATCACGTGGTACCCAGTAAATAGAAAGTGGTAACTAATGACTTACCTCCTGTTCCATTAATTCCCTGTGCCTCCTGGCCCCTTCGTGCCTCCACAACTTTAGAGAAACCACCGCACTAATCAGATAGATGACCACCGTGACAAACAAGAAGATGATTGCCGCAGTCTGACCTCCCTCCACACGGCAAAAAGACGCGTTTATCGGCGTCTTGAACAACTGGTAATAGCAGAGCCCACCTCGGCTGGTATCATTTACGTACACTATGGCAGCCGACATGTACAGGAAGAACAAGGCCACATTGATCCCAAACTCGGTCAGAGGCCACCAGCTGGAGTCGAGAAGGATAGTCCGGTAGTACATGGACATGCCCAGCACGAGCAGCACTATCGTGACGATCCACGCCATTCCCGCCACCACCAGGATGAAAGGCGTTTTGGGCCCGCTGTAGGAGTATCCCCCGTAGGCGCTGCCCGCCCCGTATCCATAGGGCTGCGAGTACCCGAACATGTTGTACCACTCGTTGTCCTTGTGCACGTAGGCGGTGACACAGGCGAAGACGGCGGCGCCCAGCAGCAGCTCAGCCACGCCGAGGATCCTGAGCAGCCCTGCCCAGGACTTCATGTAGGCGTACCGCTGGTGGTACTCCTCCACCCGCTCGCTGTACGTCTGCCCAGTGCCGGCGCGGCGCTCCAGCGAGCCCAGGGGGTCTCCGGAGGGCAGCATGACCTCGGCCTCCTTCCGAGAGTTGTAGCTCCCACCTGATCCCCCGAAAGGGTCCGTGTAGGAGCCGGGCACCGCCTTGATGCCCGGCTGCAGCGGGGCGGGAGAGGGAGGCGGCGAGCACTCGACCCCGTCCGAGATGTACCTGATGTCGGAGGCCGTGCTGTCCCAGCTGGAGCCAGGGTGGCGCCTCCCTTTAAAGAAGTTCTTCCACGAGTCCGGAATGAACCGCCGAACCGGCTTGAGCTCCGTCGGTCCGCTGGGGCCGGGGCTGCTCCCGCCGGGGCCGAAGG
>VZTX01008732.1:289-14121 GCA_013400915.1 Pardalotus punctatus | reverse complement strand
ACCGGGGGCGGGTCCTGCTGGCGCCCCGCCCCCGCCCCGCCATTGGTCATCCCCGCCGCCCACCGCCTATCATTGGCCGGTCGCCCGGCTCGGGTCACGCCCCCTCGCCCGGCTCCCACGTGAGCGGCGAGGCGACAACGCCGGGCAGCGCGCGCTCTGCCGGCCCGGCACGGGACCCGGCCCGGTACTGCCCCGGTACTGCCCCGGTGCTGCCCCGGTACTGCAACCGGTATTGCCAACGGTGCTGCCCCGGTACTGCCACCGGTACAGCAACCGGTACCGACCTGCCTGGTCCTGCTGCGCCTGCCCTCCTGTGCCTGCCCTGCCCCTGCACACACGTGTGCGCACACACGCACAAACACACGACACGCGCGCCTGGTCCCACACACCGCGGCTTGAGGCTGGACTTGCCAGGGCTGGGCTGGGCTGGGCTGGGCTTCTGCTGGGTCACAAGAGCTGCAGGGAGGCACGGGTAGAGATAGACCCCATCATAACCCAGGGACAGGAGGGAACAGGACAGCTAGGGACAATCAGTACCTGGGACAGCTGGCTTCTGCCTGTCCTGTCGGTGGGGAAACTGAGGTACAGGGCAGCCTGATCCACTGCACGGCTGCCAGCTTCTATATGGGCATTGGAGCTGGAGACACCCTGGTGTGGGGCATCACCCCAAAGAGGAGTACTCCTGGTGAAGGACAAAGATGTGGCACCCAAAGGAGACGGCTGGGAGACAGGAGGCGGGCCCGTGGGGTGGTTTCTGGAAACCCACAGGGATCAGCCCCTGCAGTTGTTCTGAAAAGCTACATCCAGGCCACATGTATACCTGGTGACACAGACACATGGCAGTGACACAGGGGACTGTAGCAGCCATGCATCCCCACGTGGTGTGTCTCCATGGGAGAAGAGGCAGCTGGATGAAGGATGGGTGAAGGGCAAAGCTGTAAGGGAGCTGGGACATCTCCCTGCTGACCCAGACCCACAGGTGTGACGGTTGGGTGAAGCTCAGTCCTGAAGGGAGAGCCACCAAGTCAGCTGAGGATAACTTTCAGTGAAACAAAAATAACAATCACTTTGCAGCTTTGATGAGAAGGCTTTAAATGTGCCATGGCCATGAGGGAGGGTTACACAGGCTGCCTGAGGATCTGGCTCTCGGCTCTCTACTAAGAGGGTGTTTTGAGTAAACAAACACAGACACATTGCCAGTTGAAATGTCAGAAGCCATCTGATCAGACACTCGAGCATCTTCCTTGGCATTTATGGCTAATCTGCTAATTAGTCAAGAAAAGCAGTCTCCTCCTTAGATGTAAGAGAGCAGCAGCTGGGAGCAGTATGAAGATAAAACAGATTAACTCTGCCCCATCTCCAGGATTCACATGTGCTGGCACAGCAGACAGGTCCAAGCATTTCCCTGACTACCTCCAGAAGGGGAGGAAGAGGAGGCGTGTAAGCCTGGCACAGACCGGCCAGAGCTGGGTGCTCGTTTGGATGCGAGACAGGTGCCTGTGCACTGCGCAGGCAGGTGGAGTCTTGTCTGAAGGCATCGGGTTGCACGGGTAACACACCGTGCCTCTCCTGCTCCCCCTCACGTAGGTAAAATATTTTTTAAACGCTTGTATTGTTACCCTTTGACTGAGCACAGAGCGTTGGGTCCAGCTGGAGCTCACTACACAAGGAGGGACACGGGAAGAGTGTGCTGGACAGGGACACTCTTGTGAGCTGGGGTTGTTCAGGAGAGAGCTCAGCCTGTCACAGGGAACAGCCCAGTTCTTACCAGAGCTGCTCCAGCTGCACAAGAAAAGATTGATTTGTCCTTTGCCTCACTCAGCAGAGTTCAGGACGAGTGTTTTTGAGCCTGCAGTTTCAGCCAATTTAAGAGGGGGGAAAAAATTAGCAAAAAGCTTCACAGAAAAAACCCACAACCTTGATCTATTTCAGATATTAAAGGAGGTTAATATTTGGTATTAACCTCCCCTTGGATCAGGGTCCATTTACAGTCATGAGAGGAACAAATGCAGAGCAGCAGGAGAGCTGGCAGAGCAGAGCTTCAGCCAGCAGCCGCAGCCCCACCACCAATGCTTACAGGGTGACCTCCAGTGGGACGAGGAAGACATGACAAATTTCCAAGTTACATGAAGTTACACCTTTATTTTAAACCCATCTTTGTGCATTATCAAGGGAGCAGAAAGGGGAAAAACCAGGATCCTTTGCAGCTTCCCATTACCACCACCCCAGGACAGCCACGGAGCCACAGGACTTCAGGCTGGTTACAACGAGTCAGCTGCTGCCTGTGGAGAGAGAACCGCGACTGCCAGCTCCACTGAGCTGAAGGGAGCTAAGTGCACGTGATGCCAGATGGAGCCATATCCTGGCAGTCCTACATTCAACCCCCTGGGCAGGCTCAGCAGAGGGACTCTTCAGGCACAGAAGTGGCCAGCCCAGCCCTGTGCCCTGCTGTCCATATGCTCATGAGCCCTGGTGATGCCGGCAGCTGCCAAGGGATTCCACATTAAGTCCCGTCTCCCCATTGTCGCGGTAAGAGCAACCTGCACCTGGCATACAGGTATATGTCTGTCCCACTGCCCAGGCTGATGCACCCCCAGGCACCTGAAACCTGGCTGGGGAAGCAACCCTTTGCCAGGGCTCGCTGACAGAACATCACCAGTTTTTGCTCAAGCAGAGGCGATTCCTGTCTTTCACGAACCCCTACGGAGCACAGCCTGGCAGTCTTTGGCAAGGGATCTTGTCAGGACACATTTTCAGACAGTCACAATAACACCTAGTTACAACAGTCCGCTCCTCCTGCCCTCCCTTCACACCTCGGTGACCCCGTGCTCAGCAGCAGCTGTGCAGCCACAGCCCTGGGCTGGTTTCTGCAGCTCCCCCGAACCGTGCGTGGTGCCGCTGCCTCAGGGCCCCCCCGGCACACCCCCAGTGGAGCGAGGGTGCTTCCCTGTGCTGCCAGCTCCCCGGCCTCCACCCTGCTTCCTCTTCATCTGGCCTTGCGATTCTGCTTTCAGTGTCTCAGTCCAGAAGGCATCAAAAGATCCTGGAGCCTGGTACCCCGGCTCCTGAGGATCCAGGGCATCTTTGCTGAGTAGAACACATATGGCAGGAATGTTTCTCTTCACTGTCAAGGCATCGAGGCCTGCCTCAGGCACAATGGGTTCCCAGATCTCTTCGATCTGTTTGAAGAGCACTTTGGTGATCTGGTGCAGCTCCTTGAGCCTTCGTTTCATGATTTCCACACAGGTGATTGTCTTGCTTACAGCCTTGCCTGAGCCAGTGAAAAGAATCTGCCTCACAGAGTCCTGCTCCATCTTGCTCATGGCATAGCCCATCAGATTCCTGATTTTGCTCCCGTCCTTCACCTTCATTTCAATAATATCAGTGGGCAGGTCAGTGAAAGGAAGAGGACAAGGTTTCTCCACAATTTTGGTCTTCTTATAGTTCTCCATTCTGCAGTGCTGAAAAGGAAAACAGACCCATGAACACCCAGCCCACTGTAAGTGCTGCACAAAGAAATTCTCACCACAGTTAGAACTACAGTTAGTTACAACCTTTCCTCTGAAGGGCACTCCGAACTATCAGAATTGGGAATCCTGGAAAGGCATAACCAGAAGATTGGCCCAATCCTCATAAGAACAAACCTACAGCACAAATGTTACCACAGGGCAGCTTGAGCCCTGACATGCAGGCTGTGGAAAAAACAGTGCTGGTGCTGTGGGCGCAAGCAGAGTGACACAAAAAACATGCTCTATCTTGGGAGAGGACAGAACAAACGAGTGAGCAGGGGATACTGAGAACAGAACTCGGGGGATGCTGGCTACAGCTGCACCAGAACGTGCACAAAATGAACTCAGGCACAGGCTATGTGCAGCACCTCGTGTTACAGAAACAGGCTCATGGGGCCCTGGGCAGCCCAGGTGAGAATAAAACAGTGCATATCACAAGGGAGATGGCAAGACAGGGGTTGCAGAAAGAAAAAAGATTTCCTCGAGGGAACGATAGAAAGGTCAAGTCTCGCAGCTGCCCCCTCTACCAAGGCAGGTGCCATCCTGACCTAAGTCTGCTTGACCTGTGCAGCGCACTCCACCTCCTCACCACACCGCCCAAGGTGTTGAAGGGCACAGCACTTTGTCACCTGCAGGCTCCTGAGTCCCGCCGCACCCAGACCCAGCACCCCGCACCCCATCCTCCGCAGGGACACGGCAGCGCGGAGCCCGCTCCGAACCCTGGGAGCACGCGAGGCCCTCACGCCCACACGGCCGCCGCCGCAGTCGGTGCCTGGGGGCCCGGGTGGCCGGACCAGAGCCCGGGGGCCCGGAAGGAGCCGCGACGCGGCGGTGGAGTGCAGGGGTGCCCCGGTGGGACTCAGGGATGGCCCGGCGGGGTGCGGGGAGCGCGGAACCCTCGCTCACCTGCAGCCGCCTCAGCGAGCCCTTCGACACAAGATGGCGACCGACGCCGGGTGCGCGCAGGCGCGAGGCGGGAGGGCGGGGCTCGACACCGGAGCCACGCCCCCATTGGTGCAGGGCTCAGCGCGCGGCAATGGGCGGGGCGAGCCGCGGGCTCCGCCCACCCGCCGGTCCTGGGTGTTGGAGCGGGGCCGGGGGCGCATCCAGCTCCGCCGGCACATCCAGCTCCGCCGGCACATCCAGCTCCGCCGGCACATCCTNCGGCACATCCAGCCCTCCCCGGCACATCCAGCCCTCCCCGGCACATCCAGCTCCGCCGGCACATCCAGCCCTCCCCGGCACATCCAGCCCTCCCCGGCACATCCAGCTCCGCCGGCACATCCAGCCCTCCCCGGCACATCCAGCCCTCCCCGGCACATCCAGCTCCGCCGGCACATCCAGCCCTCCCCGGCACATCCAGCCCTCCCCGGCACATCCAGCTCTCCTTGTCACCGGGCACAGCCACTGTGTGGTGCTGTGTGCACCATGAAAGAGCGTGCGTGAGCTCCCACCCTTACCTGAACTTCCCAGGTACCTGGAGAGAGCCGGTGGTTTTCCACAGGCCTGCAGTCCCCATTGTGGTTTGATAACCCGCGAGGTTGCTGATCAGAGAAGGGTACAGGGACAGGCAAGCTCTTCTGGACTTCCTGTGGGGATTCTGCCCCATTCCTGCAGGACTCCCTGGTCACACTCACCTGGTCATTGTCTCACCATTGTCAAACCAACCTGAAGGGTTTGAGACCCTTCCAAAAGCATGGCCTTAGAAATGCCAGACTAGGGCCAGACCAGGCAAGGCACGGCTCGTGCCCCTCTCTGAAAATGGAAAAGAGCCAGCATGGACTCCGGCTGCCAGCAGCCTCAAGAAAGCAGAGGCAGGATAAAGGCAAAAGCTGCTGCCTCCTCTCACCACAGGGATGGGAGAATGGGAATGCAGAAAAGCTCCATGAGACTAGATTCCCCTCAGCACAGGCAACTGACATGAACAGGAAGAGTGTGGAGCAGAGTCTACAAAAACGGTGGGACTGGAAGGAATTTACCTGCCCTTGGCCCAAGGCTGAAAGACACCACTGGCCATCTCCTGGAGGCTGCCAGGAGATCACTGCCTGGGCAACAATGCCCCAGTCTGTGCCAGGAGCAGTCCTTACAACCAGGGAGAGACAGACAACCCAGTTAATGTTCCAGGACTTTACTAGGGCCCACAGTAAGAGCAGAAAGGGGTTTTTAAATATGTTCAAACCAAGATGCATTTCAGGGAAGTGCAAGATTTGCAATCAGTGGCAGATTAAGGAGCAGTGTGGCTTCAACTGGGGGCTGGCACAGCTCTGTGCAGAGCCGGGTGCCCTGGGATCCTGCCGTGTCACTGCAGCATACTCGTGCCAAGCGGGAAGGAGCCAGGACCAGCAGGATGCAAGCTGTGCCACAGGGGCCCCAGGCTGTCTGCACTCCTGGCTCTGCCATTACTCTGCCACAGGTTTCACTTGCTTGGCTGCTTCCAGCCGCGTGAGGATTTCATTCCACTGCACAAACTGCTTGGAGAGAAGTAGGGTCTGGACATGACACTTAAGGAAATCAATGTGGAAACTGTGAAGGCAAAACCAAGGTCAGAACATCCTGACACCATCATTACAATCCTGATTCCTTGGGAGAGGCCCAGGGCACCAGGCTGTTGAAAGCCTGCATGGATTCTATCCATCCACTGGCTGAGCCACTGCACAGCACCAAACACACACAGGAGTCCAAGAGGCATTTCTAAACACCGTGTACCACTGCAGTGCAAGGGCTTTCTACACAGCTTCCCTACCCACTGTGGGATGTGCCTCGGCACTGGGATCCTATGCAGCCAGAAGAGGGACACAGGTGTCACCACATCAGAAAGGCTGTTAAACCTGTTAAACCTCCAAAGCTGGAGACTCCAGAGATCTGACAAGGCAGGCAGCCCAGTGGGAAGGGGTCAGTTCGTCTGTTCCAGGCCCAAGGCTCAAAGGATACCATTTTGTTGTAGTCCTCAAGGAGTGTCTTGACACTGTCAGTGAGATCGTGACGCTTCTCCTGCAAAGATGGGAGCCGCAGTGCATGAGCAATAAATAAGATGAAGAACATCTACCCTTCCCAGTCCCTGACAGCATGGCAGGAAACTCATCCAAGGCCAGCACTGACATTAGAGCTCAGGCCCTGGCTGTGGCTGCTCACTGCAGCTGACAGGTTTCCACAATCAAGAGAGAGGTCACAAACACTGGTGTTAAGAAGCACCAAAGCCCCTAGCCTTGCACTGCTGCCTGCCTCTCCTCAGTATCCAGGCTTTGCTTGCCCCAGAGCAGACACCCACAGCAAAACGCTGAAAGGGACCATTACAAACTGCCCAGGCTACTCACTGCCTGCTCCAGGAGCACTCAAACAGGGAAGGAAAGGACGAAGGGACAGGGTGACAGTGTCAACAATGTTCCAGAGACTAGGACACTGGAAGAGTGCAAGGCTTCACCTCAGTGTCTCAGTGAAAGGGGGAATGCCAGATGGTTAAACCCACTGCCACTTACTATCTGTCACTGAAAGCTCTGTTTTGAGCACAGTTATGGCAGGCAATTTTCCAACTTGGACTTGACAGAAATCCTGGCTCCTTTTCCCCTCTTGCAGTACTAAAACTTTAAGACTATCGTATGCACATTCTCATTGCAAAAAACTGCCATAAATGAGCAATTCAAGCAATTACAAACACAGAGGTAACAGTACAGTCAAAAGGTTCCTGTGCCCTTCTAGTCAAGACTGATAGGAATATTCACAGTACCTGCTGCTGTATGTGGATCTGTGAGAGCCGCTGCAGTTTGGCTGCATGCTCTGGAACCGCTGGAAGCACAGAGGAGAAATCAGTTTGTACTGTTTTACAGCACACGGGAATAGCTGCTAAAATAAAGATCAGTCCTCCTCCATGAGCACAGCATGGCAGAACTCCACTCACTGAGTGCAAGTGCCCCACACGACAGATAAACATTATATAGGATTAAAAAAACTACTCTGCACATGGCATGAGCTCAGGGATGCCCACAGCAAGGGCTACTCAAGAACTACATCAGAGTAAACCACCTGGATAGCAGGTGAAAAGGTATCTTTTGTCTATGCCAAGAACAGGGATGTTCTAGATGTAAAAGAGCTCACAGGAAGGAATGACCTGCCAGTCTCCACCCTCTCTGCCCCACTGCTGTCTCCATCCTGCTTAACAAGCTCCTCTATCCCCTCCTTGACCTTGCAAGGGAGGTTAGAGCAGCATGAGGGAGGAGCAGACCAAGTTTGTACCCAGTTTACTCTCAAACCACTGAACTGTCCTCTAGTCTCAGACTCAAGAGAAAAGAAAGAAAACAGGACAGGCCACAGCTCAGCAGGTGGCATTTGCAACTCCAACTTGCAGAAGAACATGCATACCTTGGATACTGGTACTGTCCAAGATGGGCTGGAGGGCCTTCACCTGCTGCAGAAGGGCTGCACGGGCAGGAATAGCCTGTTCCTCTGATTGCAGGAGGGGGGACAAGATGCAACATCAGTAAACACAAAATACTCCTTTGGCTTTTCAAAAGTAGTGGTAACTTTTCCAGCTGATCTGTCTATACAGAAAGGGGCTTGTTCATGATATTATTTACACTTTTGTGCTGCTCATCCCTGGAGTCAATCAATCTTGATTCACAGCAATTTCAAGCAGAAGGATCTCCACCAAATTGTAATGATAGGACAAGGAGTAATGGGGATAAATGGAAAGAGGGGAGATTTATGATGGGTATTAGGAAGAAATTCTGTACTGTGAGGGTGGTGGGGAACTGGCACAGGTTGCCCAAGAGGTTGTGGATGCTCCATCCCCAGCAGTGTTCAAAGCCAGGCTGGATGGGGCTCTGAGCAACCTGGTCTAGTGAGAGGTGCCCCTATCTATGGCAGCGTGGGCTGGGAATGGATAGCCCTTAAGGTCCCTTCCAAACTCTCAATATTCCATGAAATTTCATTCACAGACTATACCATCACAGGCTGATCAAATTCCTTCGGTCAAAAGAAGACAAGGCTAGGGAGGTGTTTAAACACACCCAAATGTGTTCTACGTTTGTCACAGCCTGGAGAATACTGGCAGTGGGGTGAGGAAGCCATTCTAGCTCCAGCTCTTCTTACCAACCTTTGATTAATTCGGGGCTAAAGTGAACAATCAATATGGGAGAGATCAGAGCTGATAAAACTGCAATGTGGATGTGCACAAGGGAGCACTGAGGGTGACAGACATCCTTGTACAAACCATCTCTCTGATACTTTCACACTTTACAACTTAAGAAAAGAAATCCATCTCAATCCATCTTACATAAAGGACATTTTTTTTCAGCACTACAAAAGCCTCCTGTGTCCCCTCATTTCATGCCATACCTGCCAAGATGAATTGCAGCTTCACAGCATCTGGAACAGCCATCCTATCAATGTACTGGGGGTCAAGATACTTTATTACATCTTCAACTGGAGGGATAAACAGGTTTGGAGAAAAAAAGTAGATGAGATGTTATGGCACTCACCAGAGCAATCTCCCCCCCCATGCTATATATCAGATTACTTTGCCAATTGCTCACTTAGAGGCTTTTTTTTTTTTATTAATTCTTTTCAGATTCATTAATTTCTATGTGTCTTTGGAGCACTGTGACCAAGAACTGACAAATGGCTCAAGCCAGGAAACCACTGTCTTAGGGACAACTGCAAATCTTGCTTTTTGTCTGGATAACAATACCAAAGGTGAGTGAAATCTGCTTCCTCGCACACTCAGGACAAAACCAGCCAATAGGCCCCCATCCTGGTCCTTCAAACTATCCACAAATACATTATTTACACTTTCATACTGAGCAGCCACTGCAGCGTTGGACCACAATGACCCTCCCTCCTCCTCTTGCAACAACACGCAGCAAAACCTGGCCAAGACGCAGCTTTGCAGGGCAAAGTACCCTCCAGTTTGGAGCCAGCTCCCCACATCTGTCCACTGAGTGTGAACCTTACGGCTCCCACCACACACACAGGGCAGAGCTACGTCAGCATGCCCAAGAAGTCCAAGTGTGCAGGAATTAATTTCAGAAGCTCATGCTCCAATAACCTTCAGGGGCTGCATTTCAGGCAGAGCAAATCCCGGCACTGACACAGGCAGATGGACATTGAAATAAGAGGCTGCAGCAGTCCGTTTCCCATCTCCGACAGATGAGCTGGGGGATCGCGAGCACCAAGAGCTCTCTCAGTTACTTATTTCTGCGCCAAACACGCAAAATAAGGGCCCAAAATCACAGGGTGTGGGGAAGCTGCTTTTGTTTAGAACAGCGAAATGCCACAGGAGGGGTTTGGAGCTTCCCCCTCCCGCCTTCCGCGATCCCTCCCCCTCCGCGAGACCCGCTCACTTTTCTTAAACAGGATTTTGATCCTCTCCCTCTTGCCGGCGATATTGTTCAGCGCCACCTGCACCTTCACCAGCTCATCCGCCACCTACAGAGGCACAGAGGGAGGGGACGGGGCTGTCAGGCCCTGCCGCGCTGCGGCAACCCAGGCCGCGCCAGGCCGCGCCAAACGGCCCCCGGCTGCTCTCCGCAGCACCCCCACGGCACCTTTCGCGGCCCGCAGCCCCCAACGCCAAGGCCGACGCGCTGCTCCAGCTCCTCCAGCCGCCACTGCAGCCGCCGCAGCTCTGCCGCGCCCGCCGCCATGTTCGCGCCGGGCGGAAGCGGCCGCGCCTCACTTCCGGCGCGCCCCGGCGGTTGCCATGGCGGCGCGTTGCTAAGGACCGTGGTTGCCATGGAGACGGGAGGAGAGGCCGCGGATGGCGGTGCCGAGCCCCTCTCAGAGGATGAGGGGCGGTCGATGGCGATTTGCACTGCAGAGGGAGGCGTGCAGCCCTCCCGCCGCCCGGGAGAGCGGTCGATGGCGGCTTCATTCCGGCGTGGTCCTCCAGGAAAGAGGCGCTCGGATGTATTAAAAGGAATTGATATAGCGATCCGTTTGGATGCAGGCCCTTTGAAATCCGGGAGGCTGCCGCGGGCTTTCCCCCAGGCCTCTGCCTGCCCGCGTTCACCTTTCTCTTATCGACTGGCTCAGGTGATGCTCGTGAAGAAGAGAAGCACTAATGAACGGTGCAGCCAACCCCAGCCCCTCCACTGCCTTCAGCTGGCACTCACAATTACATGGATCTCTCACAGGGATGAAATGAATTCATAGTAGCAGCATCTGCCACAGAAAAAAGTCCAGAGAGTTTCACAACTACAGAACAAACAATATCCTGGGGTGCATCGGGAAGAGTGCGGCCAGCAGGTCAGGGGAGGTGATTGTGCCCCTCTACTCAGCCCTGGTGAGGCTACATTGGGAGTGCTGTGTCCAATTCTGGGCTCCTCAGCACAGGAAAGACGACAAGGAGCTGTTGGAGAAGGTCCAGCAGAGACTACAAAGATGATTTGGGGCCTGGAGCATCTCTCTTCTGAGGAGAGACTGCAGGAACTGAACAGGCCTGTTCAGTCTGGACAAAAGACTGAGAGGGCATCTAATTAATGCATATAAATATCTATTAAAAAGGTAGGTGTCAGAGAGGATGGTGCCACACTCTTTTCCATGGTGCCCTGTTACAGGATGAGAAGCAATGGCCATAAGATAAAACAGAAAGAGGAACTCTTTTATGTGGAGGGTGGCAGAGCACTGGAACAGCTGCCCAGGGAGGTTGTGGAGTCTCCCCTCTCTAGGGACATTCAAACCCCACCTGGATGTGTTCCTGTGTCACCTGCTCCAGGTGACTCTGCCTTTGCAGGAGGGTTTGACTGATCTCCAAAGGCCCCTTCCAGCCCTTATGATTCTGTGAATTTTCAAAGCCCCTTTTGATGTCATTCCCTGCACCCCAGGGCTCAGCCTGCCACTTCCCCGTCATGTCCACATGGCTTCAGTGGTGCCAGGGTGAACATGAGGCTGGGTATTGCACTGTCATACCGTGGCACCAGGGAACATCAAGCCAAGGTTCCAGGGCACACTTTTAGACAAAAACCATCTGCTAGTAGTAGGTACTTTGCTAACATGGCTGGTAATGCGGGCCAGATGTCTTTGGGGAACCCTTCCACTGCCCTTTGCTGAAAGCTAAACCCACCGTGCCCTGAAAAATCTTTGTCCTTACAGACGTGTTCCTACTGAGCATTGTACTGGCCTACCAGGATGCAGGAGGGAGCTATGGGGTGGCCCAATGCCCAGCAGCCCCTGTGACCCCCAAACCACCCTGCAGGAGCTGTGCAGAGCACTTGGGCAGCAGGAGAAGGCTGAGGCTCTGTGTGTGCTGCCTTTTCTTCCCGGGGATCGATAACTGGGATCTTCAGAGGGGAAGAGCTGAGCTTTGTTCCACAAAGGAGACAAATAGAAATGGCTTCATTAGCAGAAGTGCCTGGGGGCTGCAGTAGGGGCTGGGGGCTGCAGGGGGGGCCAGGGGCTGTGCACACAGCAATGGTCTGTGCTTAGGGGGTACCAGCTCTACCGTGGCCTGAGCCCAGCATGATGGGCAATGCCCCAAATACACAAATGCCTGTGTTAGAGGGTCCTAGACCCCCCAGCACACTGAGGTGAGACACTTGGGCAGAACTGGGACTCAGGCAAGTCAGGGGGGGGCTTTGGGACTGTCCTCATCCACCCTTCAGAATTTCATCCTGTTTGCAAGCCTTGGGATGGAGTTACAGCTACAGCGCTGACTGCCCCCTGCCCAGCACAGGGAGTCTGTTCCCTGCTCCTTGGGAATGAGAGGAGGCCTTTGACCATGTCCCCATCCCTTGAGCCTGCAGGGGCACACTGATGGCAACGACTTGCCCCGAGCCCAGTGCTGAAGCTGGATCCAATGCTCCTCCAGCTGGGCTGGATTGTCCCCGCATCCTCTGCCCCCTCACTCCTGCTCAATTACAGTCCCTGCAGGACATGGGGAAGCAGGCATCAATCACGGCTGGTTACTCAGGTGACAGCAGCTGTGTCCCCAAGCTCCCCAGGGAGCATGGAAACACACACCACCCTCTGAGCCTGGTAATGAGTGGGGACGCGGGCCGGCATGTGCCCTGCCGGCTCCCTGGGGCTGCGGTGCTCGATGAGCTGTGGCCAGCACTTCACAGCAGTGACAAGGGACACAAGACCCCAATTAAGGCTGCATCAATACCACTCCAGCTCGGCTTGGCACACTCACAAACACGCATACACCCACACCCACACCCACACCCCTCGTTCATGAACCTCCCCCAACCCCGGTGGCCAGACCGCAGGGGCGGACCTGCCAGACCACCGGTCCTCTGCAGGGGTTCTGTGTCACCCCCAAGTCCTCAACATTCCTCAGCGTGACACCCCCACCCTCCGCGGCACCGCCGTGTCCCGCGGCTGGGTCCGGGGCGGGCAGCATTGCTGCAGCACCCTGGACAGCGGCAGCACTGCCCGGGTGGGCTCGGGGGTCCGGGCTGGGGCTGCCTTCGGAGCGCTGGGGGTGTCCCCTCGCCCTGGGAATCCGGGCTGGGGATGTCGGCAGGACTCTACTGGGGCTGTTCCCGGGTGACGGCGGGTTGTCCTCGAGGGGTTGGGCTGGGCCTGTCCCGGAGGAACTCTGTCCCCGGGAGGCTGGGTCTGGCCTCACCAGGGCCTCTCAGCCAGGAGTTTCTGTCCCCCTGGGTACCAGGGACCTGGCTCAAATGATGCCGGGGTGGCCCCGTCTCTGTGGTTGCCACTGGGTGGAGTGTCTGTTGCCACGGGAGTCCTCTGTGCCTCTTCATGTGTACAGCTGGCTGCACACGTGTGGAAGTCCATGTGTGAGCATGTGTTAGTGTGACGGTGTGAGTGTGCAAGCCACCGAGTTTGCACAGAGGAGCACAAGTGATTGCCCATGTTTGTGTCTGTGCCTCCCAGCTCCACCACAGTCACCTGTGTCCTCTGTGGGTACTGCTCAGGTGCCACACTGGCCCAGCACTGCTGGCATCTCCCCAGGTGAAACCTCAGAGCTCCATGGCCGTGGTCTCAACAGCTCCAGGGCCATGTTCCTTTCCCAGCACAGGCAGCCTAACAGGATCCCCATCCATGGGCGAGCTGCCACTGGGAGTTCATGGGAGCAAGCAGCCCCACAGCCTGGCCACACAGCTGGAGCTGATGCCGTCTGATCCAGGTAGCCCATGCCTGAGGGTTCTGGTGCGTGCAGGGCACCTGTTTGCAACTCAGAGCTCCCAGAAACTGAGCTGGTGGCAAGCATGAGGTGGGCTGTGAAACCTCAGCCACTAGAGCTACTACCCCAGGGCATCACAGGCTGTCGGGGTGTCCTGCACCTCCAAACTGGGCCCTGGGGCTCGGTGGGTGGCACCATGCCCTGCATATCACCCTCAACACCAGTTCGGGTCAGAAGATTGG
>VZTX01008730.1:365-16130 GCA_013400915.1 Pardalotus punctatus | reverse complement strand
CGGGCCGGTACTGGGCCCCCCCGCATCAGCAGGGACTGGAGTGGAGCAGCCAGTGCCAGACCCCTTCCAGCCGGTACCAGACTGCCCCCACACCCCCCCAGTACAGGAACACCAGTATGAGAATTCCCCGGTCGGTACTGGACCTCCTGAGGTCTGGACCCCCGAGCCAGCACCAGACGCCCTTCAGCCACTGCTGCCCCCCACGGCCCGCAGGCAGTGCAGGACCCCCACGCCAGTACCAGCCCCTCCAGTCAGCACCAAACCCTCCCAACACCAGTACCAGCCTGCCCAGCCAGTACAGGGCCTCCAGCTGGGATTGGAGGCCCCCAGCCTGTACCGAGTCCCTGAGGAGTCCCCAGTCCCCTGCTGGTTCCCAGCCAGTCCCAGAGCCCCTAGAGCCTGTACTGGAGCTTCCAGCCACTGCCAGGACCCACAGCCATTATCAGAGCCTGCCAGCTGGGACTGAAGCCCCCAGCCAGCACCACCCTCCCAGCTGGAAGTAAGTCCCTGACTGGTCCCGGGTCTGGCACTGGCTGTGGGAGCTCAGCTCTGGATGGAGCCGAGGGCTCCAAGGGGATGGTGCTGAAACCAGGGAGTGCTGGTAGCCACAGCACTGGGGACGTGGGGCGATTCTGGACCATCCCCATGGGATGGGTGGTGTCACCCAGGGCTTCTGGGGGGTTCCCACCCTCAGAAATACCAGAGCCATGAATCTCTCTTGGGTTGCTCTGATTTTGGGGGATGCTGCAAGGCTATGTTCCCTTCTGGGGATAATGGAACAATTTTAGGGAGACAAGCCCCAGTAAATTCCTGTTTATTGCAGCTGGAGGAGGCGAGCAACATGGAGAGTGACATAGCCCATGGTGGGAGGCAGCACAGCCACAGGCACTCCCAGGTGGGGCTGTCGTGGTGGGCAAAGAGGCTCCAGCCCCAAGTAATGGATGTGCCAGCCATCACAGAGGGGACTATTCCCTTACTGAGGGAGTGAGGGGGGGACAGAGACTTGGGAACCACAAGCCCCAGAGCTCTTCCTGCTGGGAGTGCCCAGGGCCATCCTTGGGTAGGTGCTTGGGCTCCCTGTGGAGGGTGATGGGCAACCTCCACCTGTGTCTGACCAGGGGACACAGGGCTCAGCTGAGCCCCCACGTGCTCCAGAGTGGGGGCATGCAGGAGGTTCTTCAGTGGCCCCAGCTCCTCCCAGAGGCCAGCTGCCTTGGGAAGGCACTGGAGTCCCCCAAAAGAGCAAGTAGGGGGTCCTGAACCCCCAGTTCACATCCCTCACCCTCTTCCAGGATAACCTTTTTGGATCTTTTTGGCCTGTTTTGGGTCACCGCTCCAACAAGTCCCTCAGCAGCTCAGCCCGGTCCCCTCAGCACCGGCAGAGCCGTAAGGAACCCAAACCCACAGCAGCAGCCAGGAGGGAGGGGCAGGTGCACCTCGGCCTGCTTGGAGCACAGGATGTGCTGAGGGTCACGCTCAGGCTGGGGGCTCGAAGCCCCCCCAGCACCCCCAGCCCGAGTGATGGGGGCTGGCGGGGCTGCACAGGAACAGGCTTGGGGAAGAACCTTCTCACCACACTCGGGGGCTTCCTGGCTGGCCCCTGGCCCTTCTGGGGCAGAGCAGCCCGGACCAGTCCCCACCTCCTGCCATGGGGTATGGGGCAGGCAGGGCTTCCAAACTGGGACCTGCTGCCCTTGGACCTTCCTCTTCCTCCACGCAATGAGGGGGGGAACTGTGGCAGAGCTGATCCAGCTCCAGAGCTGATCCTCAGGAGCTCTGAGGCTGCCAGCCCCGTGGGACAGTCCCTCCCCCTGCCCTCCTGGTGCTCCTCAGCACCACAGGGACAGAGGGGTGCTCAGCTGGGGTGGAGCTGCAGCAGGGGCCAGGGAGCAGCTGTTCTAGCAGAAGGTGTCCCTGCCCCAGGCCGGGGGGTGGGACTGGGTGATCTTTAAGGACCCTTCCAACCCAAGATTCTGTATCTCCAGCCAGAACACCGGAGCCAAGGCCTACAGGGTGCCCCAGGGGCGATGAAGCAGCTGCTTCAGCCCCCCAGACCAGGCACCCCATGGCTCAGGTCAGCATGAGGAGGGGGCAGGTGGCACGTGGGGCACCCTCTGCCCTCCCTGGCAGGGGCAGCCTTGATGAAAGACAACTGCTGTCCCTGCAGTGCTGATGTCCCAGGTCAGCTCACTGCTGTGAGGTATCCCAGTCTCCCCAGGGACACTCTGGAGCTCCCGTCACACAGGCCAATGGCCAGTCCTGTGGCCCCAGGGCACCCTCTGCACTGGCTGAGGGGCCCAGAGCTGGTCACACCCTCCAGGAGGCCAAGAACAGCAGGACAGTGGGTGGTCAGTCTTCATGTCCCTCTGCCTCTCGCAGGGATTACCTTCCTGCTGGGACAGCTGGTGGCTCCAGGGACATCTCCATGGCAGAGCCCAGAGCCCAGTGGGCTGATCGAAGCTGCCACAGTACAGGGGCTGCAGCAGGTAAAGAACTGGAGTTTGCCTGTTGCACTGGAGGAGGACTGAGCTCAGGAGGAACCTCTGAAGCTTCGTGTGTCCCACGTCCCTGCTCCCATTGCCTGATCCCACTTCAAGCCTTCCCTGTGAAGCTGGAGGGAAGGAGGGAGCGCTGTCCTTCACTCAAGGACCGAGTATCTCCAAGGACAGGCAGACCCCACTTCTCTGGGTGCCTGGCTCAGGGCTGTGCCCCCCTCCTGGGCACTGAGCCTTTCCTTTTCCCAGCCTGCACCTGGAAGCTGACTGACACCAGGCACCACAGAAGGGTCGTCTCCCTCCTGCTTGGAACTGCACTTGAGGAAGCCAGAGGCTGCTTTTAGACACTCCAGAACATCCTCTTGGCCAGCCCAGCCCTTCCCTGACCTCCATCCCTTGGCCCCATACCCAGGAGAGGTCAACAGGCTCCTAGCACCTGCTCTCCAGTTTCTCCACACCCCTCCTTACTGGGGGCCACCCCTGCACTGGGTACAGCCTCCCAGAGCCTGCTGCCCACACTCCTGTGGTAAACCATGGATGGGGTGATGTTCTGTGGCTGGAGACACCACTGTGCCCCCCCCCCTTGTGGTGCCCATTACCCACAGACCCCTTCCAGCAAAGCTTCTCTCTCCCCCCAGCGCCTATTGCTCTGCTCCTGCTCCCAGACACATCCCACCCATGGCAAGGGCGAGCATGATCTCATCCCTCCATTTTATTGCAAAGTTTAAAGGTGTAAAAAACCCCAAACAAGTTAAAACCACTTGGAAATACTCAAAGACAACCCCCAGACTATGTGAGGAGCACAAATCTCACCCCCATGACCCTCATCTCCTCAGTCTTTGCAGCTCTGGGGACCTCTGGGAGGACAAAGAGCACATTTCTGCTGAAGAGACTTGCAGAGGCACCACTATCCCAGCAGCCTGGGAGGAGTTAGAGGAAGATGCTGGCTCTAAACGTGGGCAGCAGAGAGGAGGGAAGACCCCAGCCCTGATCACTGCCAAGGACAGCGAGGCCACTGCATCCCCATCAGTTCCCAAGGGGAGAGCTGCCCTGGCTGCTGGTGCTGTCCAGCTCTTGGTGTGCTTCCTGGTCCTGACACAGAGGGTGCCTTGGTAAATCCCTTCCCAGCTCCCACTGAGGGTCCAGAGAGCAGCCTGGAAGTGGTTTTAGCTGGTCCAGCTGCCAAACAATGTCCCAAATCCGGGGAAAGAGGCTCCTCTGGTCTCCGTGCAGCAGGTCCTGCAGTTCTTGTCCTCTCGGTCTGCCCAGGCCGGCTCCAACTCCTTCAGCACGGAGCAGAGCTGAGACTCGTACCCGCTGTCCCTCGCTCTGCCACGCGTCTGCTGGAGCAAGTCCCCGTCCCCAGCCGGAATCCTGCAGCCCTGCACACCCGTGAGGCTGGAGAGCAGCTGCACAGCCCAGTCTGACTCAGAGGAGCTCCTGCTGAAGCCAGGAGCAGCCTCTGGGCTCCGGGGAGCAGGCGGGAGGAGGCCAGGGCTCGGTGCCCGCTCTGTGCCCTGCCCGGGGACGTCGGGAGCTCCGGGGGCTGCTTCCTCTGCTGCCCCGACACAGACTGAGCAGCAACATCTGCCTTCAGCCACGGGCACTGAGGGACAGGGCAGGCAGCCAGCAGGGCAGCTGGTCCCGCTTGCTGTGCTCTCCAGACCAGGCCTGTTCCCATTCCTGGGTGTGCTGTCACTGTCCGCTCCCAGCTGCTTCCCTTGGGATCTCTCCCTGCTCCAGCCACGGGCGCTGACAGTGCTGGCTGCAGCTGCTTCCCCAGGATCAGAACCTGCAGCCACAGCTCCCGGGGATCCCGGCTGGGTTACGGGGTCCCCAGGGCTCCCACACAGGCACGGATCCAAAGCAAGGGAGCTGTGAGGTCTGTTGGAGAGCTCTGTGCCCAGGGGCAGGCTGCCAGCCCCCGCCACACCGGGCAGCCCTGCCTCAGACACCTGCCCTGCACCCTGTGCCCCCATCCCAGCACCCACCAGCTCCGTCTGCTCACCCCCAGGGGAGAGGCCAAAACCCAGCTCCAGCCTGGGCCTCTTCCCCACCTGGGAGCTCTGTCTGGAGCACAGCTGGCGCTTTCTGGAGGCAGGCAGTGCTTGGGGAGGGCGGCTGACAGACCCGAGCCGTGGGTGAGGTTCAGATGAAGAAGCCATTGCCTCTCTGACAGCTGTGGGTGCTGCACGAGGCGCCCAGCCCAGCTCAGGAGCCAAGGCCAAACGTGAAGCTCCCAGCCCAGCCTCCTCCGTGGTGCCATGGGCAGCACAGACCCCTCTGCTGAGTCCTGCTCCCCCAGGCAGCCCCAGGGAGCCAAGCTGTGACAGCCGCCCATCTCCTCTGGGATCCCTGACCCTGGGCAGGCAGACAGAACATCCCTTGGTCTTCAGGCCATGATCCAGCTCCGTATCTGTCACCAGTTCCACAGCACCCTGCCTGCGCCGCTCCCCTTCCTTCCCCAGCTCTGCTGGCAGCAGCTCCATCGCTCCAGCGCCGTGTGCTGGAGGCACCACACGTTCATCTGCCAGGCAGGACCAGGGCACCCTGAGAGGAACCATCAGTTAATGCTCATCCAGGCCCAGCAACACCCTCCCCCAGGGAGATGAGGCCTCTCCTGCAGTGCAGGGTGTTTGCAGCCCTGGAATTTTAGCCCGGTGAGGCTCAGAATGGCTCTGCTGCTGGCACAGGTGGGCAGCACAAGGGATCTCAGCCTCCTCACCCCAGTGCCCAGGCACAGGGGGGCTACAGAGCAGCAGGGTGTGTCAGACACAGGGGCAGAAGAGGTGGGCTCAGCTGCCCTTTCTAGTTTAGGGGGCACTAGGAGTTCATGGGGAATTCCCTGAAGGAGAAGACCCACGGAAAGGCAGGCACATCTCCCACGGTTTGTCTAAGCTTTGCCTGGCAGATGCCAAGGTGGTTCTGCTGCAGCCTCTGACTCCCTGGCACAGGGACCCCGTTCCCATGCAGCACCCTCCTGCCTTTGGGCTCCACGAGTTCCCACACTTACTTGGCTGACCGCTCCACAAAGCTACAGGTGAGCTGGGAGATGACACGATCCACAGCGAGGTACTGGGAGTCATCCCGGGCAAACCGCAGGTGCTGGGGGCTCTGGAGGTGCTGGAAGGTGGTAGAGGCCCTTTAACAACACTTAAAGCTTTGCCAGGAGGGAAATTTGCAGTAACAGGCACTTCCCACAGCCTAACAGACCAGAGGGCAAAGGGACAGAGGCAGTGTTGGCAGCAGGTTTGGGAACACACACAGAAAGTGTCCTGTTCCCAGCTGCTGCCCATGAGGGGGCTGTGTCTGGATCCAGGAGCAGCCCACAGCCTCCCCAGCAGCAGGAAAAAGACTCCACCACCACTGTCTGTCACTCACAGCTGGGTTCTGAAAGCCCCATTGCTTGGCACCTTCCAGGAGATAAAAAACCTCCTCCCACCCTTTCAATCTGCCTGTGCCCCATGGAACAGCCTATTCACCTTTTGGATCAGGAAACAGGATGATCCTTGAGGCTCTCCAGCCTAAGAGATGAGAATCTCGTGCTGCAGCCTTCACACCCCCTGTGCTCTGACCTGCTGGTCTGGGCACACAGACAGACCATGTTCCCATGTCAGAGGCAGATCCTGCTGGATACAGCAATTCCTCTCAAAGGAGTTCACAGTGCTAACGGGCATGACATGATTAATGAAGCCTCTGAGTGCCCCCCGTAACTCTTGCAAGGAATCAGATCCCAGGGGAACCTTTACCTTCTGCAGCTCCTCAAAGGTCTCTTGGCAGCACTCACAAAAGCCCCTCCTTTTCCTGGGCACGGTGACGGGTGTGGAGCGGGGGCTCTTCCCCACGGCGCTGTGCAGGGCACAGCCTTCAGCACCCCTGCAAGGGACAGCAGAGGGGTCACCCTGCCTGACAGCACAGCAGGGACCCAGGACAGGGCTCCTGGTGCCCACATCCAAAAGCAGGTGGTTCCCAGACCACAGGAACCAGCAGTGAGCAGGAGCAGAGTTAAACACTTGCACAGAAGGAGCTACAGCCTACCTGGCTTGGCAGGAATTGGAGAGGCTTTTCAGAGGCTCAAATGGGCTGGAGCTTTTGGGTGCCAGGAAGTTGAGGTCAGGAAAGCTTTGGAACTGGTGATGGAAGGGCCGGAATTGCCTGAAAGCAGCAGATCAGGACATCAGACTTGTGGCAGTGCTGGTGTGGTTACAGAGCTGTCCCTCCTGCAGAGGGGCTCAAGGTGCCAGCTCATTTATGAGGAGACACTGCCCAATGCTCTCCTTTGGCTGTGCCAGAGCTCCCATTTCTCACTGGAAGTGTTAAACCCAGTTCCCAGTAACAGCCCCAGGGGGGCATATTTTGGACAGAAGTCAAGTTTGCCTGCTCAGCCCAAACTCCACCTTGTGCCCTGGGGCACAGCAGTGCAGTAATTCCAGCTACCCCACAGCACAGGAGGGTTTTGGTTCCCAGGCCAAATCTCTCCCCTCACACTCCATTGCATGCAGCATGTAAACCCCAATATTTGACTCTGAGCTGCCTTAAATGTTGCCTTTGGAGTAATTAATTGGCCCTGAGGATGCTGGTAGAGTTACAGAGTCCTCAGAAACACCACAGGGATCAGGTCCCCTGTGCCCAAGGCTGTCATCAAGTTACAGGCCCTGACCTCTTGTGTTTCAATCTCATTCCTCACTGCTGAGGGCTCGGGTGGATTAAGTGACCTGCTGAGGATCACACACGGAATCTGAGCAAGGAAGGAAACTGCTGTCAAGTCTTGTTTAACACCTTTTTTTCTCCCTGACACCCAAGACACCTGGGTTGTTTCTCTAAACTCCATCTGCCTCCCTCTAGGAGAGAGTCAACTTCCCAGTGTGGAACAGGGTCTGCACAGAAGCCAGGCTCTGCCTCATGGGCAGAAATCACTGGGAATGAAACCAGTGAAGGAAAGACCCTGAGGTTTTAAGGTAGGATATTTAGAAAGGTCTCATTTACCTGCTCTGGTCTTCAACCTTCAGAAAAGGGGGCTTCAGCGTTCCTGCCAGAGAGAAACCTGGTTAGAAGTTTTCCTGGCCAAATTCCCTATTTAGTCACTCATTCCCCAAGAGAATTAGGCTCCAGAGCTGAGCTCATCAGAATTTCAGCACTGGTGAATGTCAAGCAGTGGCCAAGCACAGCCAGAACAGCTCTTTAGATGATCTTCAACAGCCCTCAGCCCCAAGTGTGCAGTGGGGTGACCAAACCCCAAGGCATCCCAATCACGGGACATTTCCACCTTTGAAAGAGTGTTCAGCCATCCCCTCACATTTTTAATGCCTCCTCAGTCTCACAGCCACTGGCCTAACCCCGAGCCTTCTAACTCAAATCCCAAGAACTGTCACACAAATCCCCCCCACAAAAGTGCCACGGAGCGTGAGAGGGGAGCTCACAAACCGCAGCAGCTGCTGCACGGGCTCAGAGCTCTGCACCAACCCTTCCAGCACCTCTTGCTCCATTCACCCTGACTCAAGAGCCTGAAGTGCAGAACCTGGCTCATCAACCTGGCTCAGGCCAGCATGGTGATGTCAAAGCAGCAAGAGCTACTGGAGACAAACCAAGGCACTGCCCAGCCAAGCCTGGCAGCAGGACACTACTCGAGAGCAGTATCTGGCCTCCACTCAGTCCCCAAGGAGGTTAAACAGCAGCTTTGCTTTCTATAGAGGCATAAAATAGATGAAGGGAGCAAAAGAGTCTCAGCAGTGCATTGAGGGAAAAGGTTTTCAGAGCCAGGCTGGGAGGGGAGGCTCCAAGATGCCTCCTGTCCTGCAGGTACGTTCCACTCACATTACGCTCACCTTGGAAACCCGAGTCCTGATCTGGCTAAGAAACAAATAAACACCAAGGTGTTCCCACAGGGCATCTGCCTGACCCTGAAACCAAGCCTCTCCTACCTCCCTCGTGGCCTCTGAAAGGCGAGGAGTTTTGTTTTCTTGTGATCCTGGCACTCAGTGCTATTTTTTCCAAAGATATTTCACCCTCCTTCCTCAGAAAGGCTGAGCCCACCTGTCCTCACCAGCCTCACCCTCCGCTTGCCTCAAATGTGCTGCTACGTCACTGAAGCAGCTATTTCAGTACAGGATCAAGTTTTTTCCACATAAATGCTGCCAAATGCTCAGCACTTCTGAGAGAGAGGGGCCACGTGCAGGCCCCAGATCCAGCTCAGATGGGTGCGGGGGTCCCGAGCAATCCTGGCAGTGACAAATGGCTCAATGTCACTGCAAGACCCCAGGCTGGGCTCAGTGTGCCCAGCACAGAGCTCAGAGCTTGCAGACACAATCTGCCTTCTCCAACAGCTTCTCAAGCCTTTTCTCAGCACCTTCCCCCCCACCCCAAACTGGAAAATAACTCCCAAGTGTCTCACACACAATCCAGGTTGGAGTCTGCTCTGAACCATTCCCGAGCGCTCGCTCTCCGACGCGCCGAGTCAAACAAGTCCCACATCAACTGACGTCACCAGTGCCAATCTCAGCCCCACAATTGGCTCTTGTCTAATTGCAGACGAGAACCTGGCTGTTCCCCCCTCCCTCCTCCCGGGAAGCGCCGTCCCCGGATCGGTGTCTCAGCAGCACAGCTCAGCCCAACAGAAGTGAGTGGGCTGGGAGGAACACGCTCTCCTCTGCAGGATGCATTATTCCTCAAAACCTCCTTTAAGCTGCTGGATCTGATGTGCAGCAGCACAGTTATCAGGTGCCTCGGGATTCTGGGAGCTGGCAGCAAAGGGTTTTTAGGATTTTTAAACACAGTGTGAAATCAAAGGTCCTCAGCTGTCCTGGGAGGCTGCAGCCAGACTCCGACAAGGAGTAACAGAACTCATTCAAGGGGAACTGCCTGAAGAGTTGGCATATTTTGGGATTGCCAAATGTTTTGATGTATTTCAAATTCTAAATGAGGCTTCTCCAAGCAGCTCCACATCTGAACATAAACAGCAGCACAACTTCCAGGCCTACCTCTTTGAATTTTGGATCTGGAGACAGGGCATTTCACCTAGAGGAGAAAGGGACATATTTAGCATGGGAGCAGCACAGGCAGAGCAGCAGTTACTGATCCCAGAGCAGCAGCAGCCTCAGCCACTTCAGAGCTCCTGTACCACCTATGGCACCTCCCCTCATTTTGTCTCCCAAGTTACCCAGGGTTAAATAGAACATACAGGCTGCCACACCCTGACCTTACATCCCACCTTCCCCCTGACCTCTCCAACACACTAACCAATCCTTTGGGAAGCCAGCATACCAGCCACATCTCCTTACTTTGCTTGGCTTGTGTGTGTGGTTTTTGTTTTCCCTACTAAATCATCTTTATCTCAATTACTGAGCTTTCTCACTTTTTCTCTCCCAGTTCTCTCCCCATCCTGCTCTGGGGGGGATCAGAGGGTGGCTGTGTGGGGCTGAGTTGCCACCTGAGGTTAAACCATGGCCCTTAGGGTTAAAATCAGTATTAGCTGTGTTATGGACATTGACAGTTACCAACAGCTGCCTCACTCTCATCTGGATTTACCTACTTTATGAAAGGAAAAATTCTTTCAATTTTGTCATCTCCATCACTAACAGAAGCACCAGATTGCCCAGTGCTGGATGGGATCCAGCACCCTCCTGACTGGCCTGTTGGCACTGGAGCTGCTACAAGGACTGTTCAGAGCTGCCCAGGGACCCTGAACTCCTGAAATTGGCTGCAGTTAAGTTCTTACCTCTGTCTTCTGGCACTGCTTCCTTGCTCCTGAGATGGCTCGCAGCAGCTGCTGGGCGTAGGACAACATTTCTGTGCAGGTGGGATGTCAAGGAGCCAAAACTCAGCGAGGGAAGGGAGCTGTTCCCCTGCAGACTGCAGCACACCCCCCTGGCACCAGGAAAAGCCAGAGCCTGCAGCCCCTGGCAGAGCATCACCCCCAGGGATGGCCCAGGACGAAGCCATTTTGAGGGACAGCCCCCTGTTTGCTCTCTAGCAGAGCTGGAGGCTGCTGGGGCTCTGCAGAAGCAGATGCTGGGCAGGAGTTTTGCAGCACACAGAGAGAGCCTGAGGTCTGGCAGCCCCACAGGCCAAGCAGAGCCCAGGGACACGATCCAGACAGGCTCAGCCACAGCTGTATGTCACTGTCACCAGACACTCAGGAACCTTTTACTCCAGACCTATTATTAGTATCAGAGTTCCACCATCTGTCTTTCCCATCACCCCCTCCCCATCCATCATGGGGATGGGAGGTGCTTTCCAGCACAGGTCCTCAAACACCAGCACTTCCTAATTAAACCCGGCTAAATCCTGCCCTTATCACGACCTGTATTTCCAGGTTAATTAGTAAAAATGGTCTTTTTTGGAACAAATTGATGTTCTGATCAAGATATTGACACTTCCTAATGTTCCACCTTCAGTGCATTACAAAGCACCAAAACACCCGTGTTTGCCATTGCAAACGTGACAGTGGCTTGCTCTGTACACACAAATAAATCTGGTGTTTGAGGGCAGACCTGGCACCGGCCAGGATGGCATCAGTCCAGGATATTTGTTTGCAATTTCTTCCTTCTGTTCTACCCTCCTTACATCACTTGTGCTCCACCTGTCTCCACAATTCCTCACTCCCAGCAGCCTCACTGCACCCCACAGTGAAGGATACCATCCACATGCAGGATCTGGACTCCCCACAGGCGAGCGTTGGCGAGGATGCTGCTGCCACTGCAGGTGTCCTGTACAGAGAGGTTTGGCAAAGCACAGCTCAAAGCAGGGCCACGTGCAGCTCTAAACCCAGCTCAGAGCCCTTCCTCCTGCCCAGCTGACAGACCACTGCGGGGCTGCTCTTAAAATCAGGGCACAGCAGAAAAGGATCGAACTTAAGGTTTATCTATCCCAAATTAACAGCAGCATCTAGGGCAAATGTTTAATCCTAGCTACGGCATGAGCTTCTAAGTGGGCACTGAGATTTATCTGGCCACTTGTGACCTCAGGGAAAGGGCTGCAAGGGAGACTTTTGCCCCAGCTACATTGCTTTAGTTCTTCTTAGGCTAAAAATTCATCTAACAACACGCCTTGTGTTAATAATCCTCTTGTGCTGAGCACCCAGATGGCTGGGACAGGCCTTAGAGGTACAACATTGGATGACACGGCTCTGTAAATAGCAGTGACCAGGAGTGCTACACAATATTCTGCAGGCCATAAGCAACGGCTTCGTGCCTTTCCCAGCCCCAGGATCTGCTCTGTCAGCAGGGCAGGGGCTCTGCAGGAAGGCTGGCACTGGTTCTGCTCTGCTCAGCAGAACTCTGAGCACACCCAGCCCCAGCAGAGTCTGTCCAAGGCTGCTCACCTGGTTCTTCATGGCCTTGTGCAGCAGCTCCTTCCCCCGGCTCAGCAGCACCTGCAGAGACAGGAGACACGAGCAGGTCATGGCCAAGAGCTGGAGAGCAACAATCCCTGGGGATCCCCACACTCTGCTGGGCTCATCTCTGCCCGTGGAGAGAGCCTTTCCAGGGAATGCAAACTGCAGAGAGCACCACTCACTCTGCACCACCAGCACCAGCCAAGGCTTGGAATTATTGACCAGCACTGAAATGAAGGCTCCAGAGTGAGCCAAGAGGAAGCAGCAATTTAGCTTGGAAACTGCCTGCTGCATCATGGAATTGTTCAGGCAGGAAAAGCCCTGTAAGGTCATCGAGTCCAACTGTTCCCCAGCACTGCCAAGGTCACCACTGACCCCTGTCCCCAAGTGCCACATCCATACAGCTTTTAAATCCTTCCAAGGATGGGGACTCCACCCCTGCCCTGGGCAGCTGTGCCAGGGTTGGACAAGCCTTTCCACGAATAAATTTTCCCTAATATCCAATCTAAACCTGCCCAGCACAACTTGAGGCTGTTTCCTCTTGTCCTGTCACTTGTTACCTGGAAGAAGTGACCAAGCCCCACTTGGCTACAACCTCCTGTCAGGGAGTTGTAGATAGATCAGGTCCCCCAAGCCTCCTGCTCCCCAGGCATCCCAACATGCTGGCCAGGGTTAGGAACATCGGGGAACAAAGACTTATTTTCAAGCCCATGGTCTCAGCACATCAGTTCAGCTTTCTAAGAGAAGGGTGGGAGCCAGGACAGGAGACAAGAACTGGGAGAAACCTCTGGAGCTCAGGTTTCCCACGGCAGGTGGTGCAGTTCCACCTGGCAGAGATTCACCAGGCCTGGACTGGGGCAGCTGCCTTTGCCCAGTCACAGCTTCCAGCACACACCACGTTCAAGGTGGGATGTTGGAGTTTGGCCACAAGCACTTGGGAGCAGAAAGCCCAGCTCCAACAGGCAAATGGGATCAGGAGAAGCCCCTTCCTACAGGCTGCCCTTGTGGATCTCCTCCCAGGGGAGGAAATCCCCCCTCCTCACAGGGGGCTTGCCCTGTGTCTGTGAGCACCCAGAGCCTGCAGTGGTTTTCTCTGAGCTACATTTCTCTGGCTTTTCTAGCCACACCTCTGTTTGTTCCCTCAGGAAGCCAGCCAAGGCCTCCACCTCCTCTGCCATTCCAGCAAATTTTCTTCCCAAAGCTGTGACATGCACATTTGAGTACACAATGATGGCAGACGTAAGGAATATGAGTATGAATAGCAACAGCCAGAGCAGGGAAAAAGACCACACAGGATGTTTGCTCAGTGCAGGAATGACTTAACTCTCCAAAACTGGTCCCAGGTTCTCCCCTACAGACCCCTTGGGCCAAACTTTAAGGTGGCCAAAACCTTTGTAGCTCTTACAGTGTCTGGTGGCTTCTGGCGAGGTCTGGTTGGGTTCCCTTTGGGGGCAGCAAGCACTGAGCTCGTGGATTTTGTGCCTTCTGAAGTTGGGCAGCTCCGCTTCTCCTCCCAAGTCCTGGCCTGGCTTCGCTTGGCCTCTCTGTTGCTGGACACCACACAGGTGACTTCTTTGCTGAGGAAGCTTTCGGTCACCTGCAGAGAGACAGAAAGAGCAGCTCTTCAAGTGTCCCACCCCGAGCTGACAGAGCCCTGCTAAACAAAGCTACTGCCCCTGGCTCAACCCCCACACCGTGAGGGGCTGCTGGAAGCAATCACATTCCTTCTCCCATTCCATACTGCTGTGTCCCAAAAGGAAGAGATCCTGTGATGTCCTAGAGATTCACTGCAAATAGTCACCAGAACTTCAGACCCAGACATCCACGACTCTGTCACCACCACCTCCTCCTCAGGCAGTGCTTTCAGAAAAAAGCATCAGCTGAGGAAGACACCCTGGACATCATGGATCAGCATGGAGGAGCTCTGTCTTCAGGAGAACATAACAGGTTTTAGAAAAATAAAGGAGAAAGTGAACAGCTGGTCGAGCAGCTCCACAGAGAACAGGGCAGGAGGGAATCAGAGAGATGAAACACAAACACACACACACACACACCTTTGCACAGGAGCTACCAGGCCAAGAGGTGGAAAACCAGAAGTTGGGACACTTATGGTATTATAAACCAACAATGACTTTGGCTTCTCAGAACCTGTGCAGAAAGCAGAGGGTCATGGGGCTCAGGTGTGAAGCCCTCAGAAAGATAAAGATCTGGGCAGCCCGAAATTGCAGCTGCTGAACAAACTGGTTCTGCTCCATTACAGAATCCCTGTGGATGGAGATTCTGAACCCATGAAATCGGTGTGAAGTGCCAAAGGGCCACTGCAGGCTGTCCTGCAACGGTGTCACGGGAGATCAGGGGCAGCAGACACAGGAGAGAGGAAATCACAACCTCTGGGGTGTCACCAGCCCTATGCCAAGGCCAAGTTCAAGGTGCCACATGCAAGTTCAAGGCCACAGGATGCCCTTAACTGTGTCCTGAACTACCCACAGGACCTGGGCTTGGACACTGCTGCCAAAGAGCTGCTTTACAGACAGTGGCTCTGGTGTAGTTCAGTATCGCTACAGGAGCAAGAGGAATGAGAACTCCACGGCCAGTGGACCTCATTTCAGAGAGGGAGTGACTCAGGATGTTCACTGGAACCAGAAGGACAGCCAAAGGTTAAAATTATTTCCAAGTAACACAGCAGCTGCGTACAGAAATAATTGTCTGCTGGGAGCATGGGGTTCTCAGACTGGAGAATGCCCAGCTAGGAAAGAGATGTCCCAAGTGTAGGTGGCACATCCGGGGGGGCAGAGAGAAAAAAGCAAGTTCAGGATGAAGGTGAAATTCATAAAAGGGAAAACAGTGCAAGTCACCTTTCCTATGTGTCTGTGCTGATCAGGGCTAAACGGATACAGAAACAACAAGAATTAAAAGACTTTACACCTGTGTGTATATTGTAGGATATAAGTTTTGGGGTGACACGAGACAATCACCTCAGAGAGATTCAAGAGTTTGAAAACAAATAGCAAAACTGTTAGAACCACACTGTGCAAGAGTAATAAGGAAACTGAAAGAGGAACAACCAGGTACAACCCCACGCTCAGTTCCAGCTCGAGGGACTGAGGTGATGCTACTTTTTGAAGGGTCTCGGGACAGGATTTAAGGAATTGGTGAGGAATGTCAGCAGCAAGGAAGCCTGGAGGCCATGAAGGATGCCACATGGATCCACCCAAACATGCGCTTCCCAGGAAAAAGGGTCTAGTCCAGATGGCTTCTCTAGTGAAACCATGAGAAAAGCATACAGCTCCATGACAAGAACCTTGGTTGGCATTTCCCTACTTTATCCTATGCTGAATTCTGTTCACTTCCCTAAAAGATCAAACTGCCACAGGCTGTTGGGAACAATGAGGGGGAACCAGGCACCAGTTACAACCACCTGGAAAATACGCCTTGGCCAGGCAACCACTTCTCACCGCCTGGAAGGAGCGCCCACCACCACACAACCAGTTATCACCTCCGGGAGGTGTCCCTACGAGTGGGCAATCAGCTCCCACCCCCAGGACCAAGTGACCAGTGACTCGTGACTGGAAGCAGCTCCACGGCCAGGGAGCTGGTCACCACCGTCTGGGAATCGCTCCCCTGGTGGTCGCCACCGCTGGCCGGACCAGGCAGCCGGGAAACACCGGAATGCTGGCAGGGAGACGCTGGTGCCGAGCCGGCCGGCGCAGCCCGGGGACCCCGAGGGGCCCAAGGGGACGCGGCCTCAGCAGCCCCAGGGGGCTCCGGCTGCCGGGGGACCCGAGCTCACCGGGAAAAGCGAGAAAATCAGCAAACATTAAAAAATAGGCAGAGAGAGAAAAGGAGCGAGACCCCCCTAGGACACCCCCAAACCCCCCCTCACCGCCAGGGACCCCCCGACCCCGGGTCTCCCCCCGCTCCCCGCGCTCCCCCCGCCGA
>VZTX01008707.1:0-44508 GCA_013400915.1 Pardalotus punctatus | reverse complement strand
TGACACCCATCTCAGGGCTGTGATACACATCCCATCTCTGGGGTGCATCCCACCAGCAGCAACTGGGCTTTAGCATCCCTGAGTTTGGCAGTCAGAAGCTCCAGAACCACCTGCCCAAGGGAGCCCCCTCTGAGCCCCCTCCCAGCAGGACACAGGACACGTGAGTCATTGCCAAGGCTCCTGAAATGTTAATCCCTCAGCCCCCTTTGCATACCCTTCCCCCCTCACAACCCCCTGTCAGGGGCTCGTCTGGAGGGGGGGAACGGAGCCGGCTGCCAATGCCTGATAACGGAATACAGAGCCTGCACTCCGGAGCCTTCCCTCTCCCAGCGTGCCCTGAAAATTCATCTTCCAGCTCCAAACAAGCTGATCAAACGCTCCAGCAGCTGGCTTTTAATTCCCTGTTGATCCAACTCCTGCGCACACTCAGGAGCCTTTTTTATTCCTTCCCCCATCTCTGCAGCAGCAGCCGGAGGAGCTGGAGCTGCAGGACAGGTGGCTGAGGCAGAATAGCACGCAGGAGAATGTCAGGAATCACATGCATCTCTTCACCTGTCCCATATTGAAGGATTCCTCTCGGTTTAAAACCTTTTCCAGGAGCCAGATGGAAGATCAGCATGGATTGCCTGGCCTTGGGGCAGAAATAAATGCTTGTGGGGACCTTGCCCTCAGGTCCTTGTCACCCAGAGGAGGATGTTCATTTGCATGGGACAGAAACCCCAATGTTTCCCCAGATGATTTCCTGCCATGTGGCTTCCCAAGAGGTAAAGCCACAGGAGACATGTCCAGCATGAGGAAAAGGTTTGCAGGGTCTTGCAATGAGCACTGGTGGGACCTAAGGTGTCCATGCCCACCACGGGCATCACTCCGTGGCACATCACTGTCAGAAGAACCACAGCGGGGAAAAGCTGCAAACCGACTCTGGTATTTATACCACAATTTTAGTCCCAAATTAGATATGTAGGCACCTTGTTCCACATTTAGACTGGCAAACCCCCGGCTTTAGCAATGGGAGAGGATCTTCCAACACGGCAGGTGATGATGGAAGGTACATGGGAGCAAGCAGAGACCCTCACCAGTGTCAATCCCCTGTGTCCACCTTCCCTGTCCCCCCAAGGACACAATGAACAGCAGGAGGTGGGAGGATGGTCTCTGTTTCCCACAGCCTGGCCGTAACAGTCACCAGCTCCCGGGCCAACTGCTCATGGGAGCGCAGGATAGCCCTGTTAGTGGACAATGCTGTAGGATAAAAGATGAAAAGTTCCCTTAAAAGCCAACTTCCCTACACTTCAGCTATATTTTCCCCCGATTTTTAAATATTTAAGCTCTTGGCAGGGGAAGAAGAAGAGGCAAAAGACCAGAGAAGCTCCTGCAGATGCCAGAGTAAAGATCTACTTACTTTATGTTTAAGGGGCAGGATCTTCCAAGGATTCCCTCTCTTCTGAGGGAGAGTCTGATAGACAGGAAAGCCCCAAAATGGGGAAGACCTCCCAGAGAAACATCCCTAGGAAAGCCGCACCACTTGGTGGCATCACTCTCAAAAGCTTGGGCACGTGGGGACAGTTTGCTAATGAGGATCACAGTGATTAGGAGCATCAAATTATCTTCTGCAGCACACAACAAACAATGCTAATGGTGGGATAATGTCAGGCAAAATCACACTGGATTGGAACAGCACTGATAGCACATGTTAAGCAGACATATAATTACCACTGTGGCGCCTTGATAATATTAATAACACTGCTAATTAGACTGATATAAATAGCAAGATTAATTGTCACAAAACATCAGTGTCAGGGTTTGAAAGGCAGCCGCAACCTTGCACTTTTTGTCAGCACTCGGGCACCGGGGCCGTAAGAGAGCACCCGGCATTGATGGCACCTGGAGACTCCTGGCTGCACCCGGTAACACCTGGCAGTACCCAGAGGCTCTTGGTTACACCTGGTGGCACCTGGCAGAACCTGACCCCGATTGAGGGAGCTGGCACGAGGCAGGCAGCAGCAGCAGGAAGGCACAGCCCAGCACCGAGTGATACAAAGTCCTCCCTATCCAAAAGATGCCTGAACACTCCAAGGACAGCCAGGATGATCCTGGAGCATGTCCCCACGTAGCCCTGGCAACCTTATTCGCTCTGGATTGACAAAGGAACAGCCTGTCTGAAGGAAACAACCTGCTACTTTCCCTTAATACCTTGAAGAAAGATGAGAATAGCATTGGGAGCCATTGAGGAAAACATTCTTCCATTGGGGTCTTGCCATGTTCCTGCCCATGGGAGCAAGAAAAGCCTCCAAGGACAGTTTAGAAACCCACATCCCAGTGCTGGGAAAGGCAGGACAGGAATAAATGGGGATAATAAAGTCCAATGTGCCCCTTGGGAGACCTCCCCTCTCATCCACAGTTGTCTCCTGCCATGGGGCTGCTGTGCTCAGTGAGAGGCTGGCACGGAGCAGCACCAGGCGTTGGCTGGAGGGTGACACCACAGCCAGGGTCTGCCCTCCTCACCTTCCCGGGCAGAAGAACAAATTTGGATGGAAAAAGCAGAGAAGCCGGCCAGAAAGGGTGGGTCCCTTCCAACTCAGGATGTTTTGTGATCCTATGAAGTGTAAAGCCCACAGAGACTGCTGCTGCCTAAATAACCGTCTCTCAAACGCCTGCTTCCTGTGGGACGTGCCTGCGCTGAACCAACTTTTCCACCTTCCCAGCACCAGCATGTGAGAGCTGCCAGGGGCACGTTCACCCCCACATTCAGCTGGGCCATCCCACATTTCTCGGGGAACCTGCCTTGAGTTGCTCCCTGTCTGGCTCTGAGCCACACCAAGGGGAGTGGGAACGTTTGTCTGGGTGAGTTCTGAGCACCTGGCTGCGGGGGCAGCAGGCAGGATCCTGGGAACGCCGAAAGCCAGCACGGGGCGCGCTCCCTGCTCCCACCCGGCCAGCCCAGCCATGCCCAGGCTGGCAGGTCACAGTGTGGGTGCTGCCAAAGCGCAAAGGAGGGTGCAAACCCTTGGGTTTCTCTTGGAAGTAGAATCAATGTGCCAGCAACTGCCTGGAATGGGGCTTATTTTGGCTGATTTGTTGCTTATGTAAAGCCACGGTGAGACTGTTCAAACCAGCGCTGGAGATGCTGAGATAGACACACACAGTACAAACTGAGCCTCAGGGTGAACGCGCCAACGCTGGAGAAGGCTTTAACTCCTTGTGCACATGCAAGCAGAGAGTCCCAGTCCTTCTGCCTTTGTCCCTTTGCTGTTTTGTTTCTGGAAAAGTAAACAAAACACCTAACCCCACAAAAAAGTCAGCAAAACCATCACCAAGCAATGGTACAAACAGCATTTTTGAAGTTTCTTCTGTAGCCAAAGCCCTGGTGCTGCTTGGGGACTCTCTTTGATCCTGCAATGCATGGGGTGTTCTAGGGGACTTTGCAGAGATGTGGAGGGGACACCATACTTCCAAACCCTTCGTCTCCCAGAGTCCCACCAGACCCGCTGGCACCGTGGCTGCCACAGAAATCCGGGGCAAGAAATGCCCGTGCACTTCCCCCAGCACAGCCAGGGCACCACTGGTGACTCGGACAGGTTGAGCCCCACACCAGTGCAGGGGTCCGAGCCCACAGTCTCCTCCAGCACATCCCGACATGCTCCTGGGCTGCCCCAGCACAATGCCAGTGCCAGCTTATCCAGAAGATCTTGGGCACCAGCCCCACGGATTACTCAAGCTCCAACGTCTTATGGCAATGGGCATGAGAGAAAATGCCTGAACAGGTTTTCCCTCCTGGAGCAAACAGCCCTTCCCGCTGCGGCTGCCCTGGGGCCAGGGACACGGCATGCTGCTGGCAGGTGCCCCAAAGCACCCAAAAGCAGCGGGTTTGGGCGGTGCAGAGGGAGCCCACGTGCTCAGCCCTGCCTTCAGCCAGCCCTGTTGCCCTCCTTGTCCCTCCAAAATCATGACTTTATGTCAGCCAGTGGCACGAGGCACCCCAGGGGCTCCCTATCCTATCCCATGCCATGCTGCTGGACAGGGGCTGCTCAAACCTCTCTGCAAACCACCTTGAGGAATGAGGCCAGGAACCATCCCAAGGCAGACTTTTCCAAAAGTTACAACATCTGGGAAGAGCAGAGGGGAGGGACCACTGGAGCCTTCACACTGAGCGCAAGGTAAGTGCTCATGCCAAAACCTGCTCCAGCTGCTTCAAACCTGGCTAAAGCTGCACCCAGTGGAGTGCAAAGCTCCCATCATCCCTTTTATACTCGTCAAGAAAAAAACCCCATTCATTTCTGATATAAAGAAAAATTCTTTTCTCCCCTCTGCACTAGGAGGGAAAGCCCTAAAGTTCCAGTTATTTCCCCAGAAAACTCAGTGGGCTCAGTCAGGGTTGAAGTTTGGGGGGAGGGTGAGCTGTTCTGGAAAGAACCCAAACGTACCAAAGTGACAAGCTGGGGTGAGGTCTTGCTGTGCTGGAGACCTCATTTCAAATACAGGAGCCCTATGCTTTGCCACACCATCCTCCCCAGCCGCTCTCAGCTCACCCTCTTCTCCTTTCCAAAAAACCCCAAACAACCCCAAGGATCCAAAAGCCCACACAGAATCATAGAATTGTTTATGTTGGAAAAGCACTCTAAGATCATTTAGTTCAATTGTTCCTCCAGCCCTGCCAAGGCCACCACTAACCCACGTCCCCAGGTGCCACATCCAGACATCTGTTAAATAACCCCAGGGATGGGGACTTCACCAGTGCCTCGGCCAAAGCCCTTTTATAATGGGCTTTTACACCCTGAAGAGCAGGGATTTGGTGAAATTACTGAGGGCACTATCAACTAAAGGCACGTGGCAGCAACTGGCCAGGAGCACATGTAAAAGGCAAATGCCTCTGTACAGGGCTCAAACGCCTCCTGTGCAGAGTGCAGCTGGAGCAGAGCTGCAGAGCTGTGATCCAGAGCTTCCTGTAATGCTGCTGAAGCTCCACAACACAGCAAAGTGTTCACTGAGGGGCAGGTGAGCATCCAGAATAACCACAGATCTATTCCTGGGCTCAGACACTCAGCTGGCCTGATAAAACAAGTTCATGAAACAAATAGTCCCTAACTCCTCAGTAAAAGCCCGTGGAAGCATTCAATGGCTACATGCAGCTTTGAGAAGTACAAAACCTTGTCAGGTTCAGCAGAGAAAAACTTGCCATTTTCTGTACAGCTACGGTGACTCTGGAAGGACAAGCGGCAGATGGGAACCCCCAGGATGTGAACCCCCAGCAGGGTCCCCCCTGCACAAAGCCCCCTCTTTGCCTGCCATCCCCTCACAGCCCCGTGTCCAAGGCATCGATATTGGATTAAGTGTCATGTTCTCCCACCTTTCTCCCCCATACCCCAGCCCTTGCACTCAATCACCCAAGTATCCCCTGGACCATGAAGCTCCATGACGTTTTTACAGAAAACCACAAGATTTGCATAACACCAGTGTTGGTGTTCTCTGCTTCTGGCCTCCTGAGTCCCTAAAGGGCACAAAGCTGGTATTTAAAGGCCAGGCTGAACTCCTACAGCCCTGGGATTCCTATAGCTGCAGAATTAAAGATAACAGATGCCTTGAAATGTGGCAAGCAGAACCTGATCCAGCTGGCGTCCGCTAGGGGGGAGCTCCCACCACCTACAGATTCCCCCCAGCAGTGCTGATTTGGGTAACACAGGTAGGTTTCATGATTCCCAGCATCCTTGTTCTGGCACTATGGGCACAGTACCCATCAAAAAAGCCCAGCTGAGCCTGGGCACCGCCAAGACCAGTTCTGCTCCACACTGACCACAACTGGAGCAGTGTTTCAGGCACCTGAGCACCCAGGCTGCCCCAAATCTGCCCAGGTCCAGCTGCCAGGAGCCACTGGCGATGTGGAGAGTCCCTGCCTTGAAGGGAGCAGACTCTGGGCATTGCCATCAGTGGGAAAGCCCCCCAGATAAGGCAGCATGGCCAGCAGCCCTGCTCTTGCACTCACCTCCATCCCTAACCCAACACCGGTCACCTCCTACCCTGCACACCCACCCTGCTTTACCTCCTGGCCAGGCACACTGCTCTCCAGCACCTGCACCAGAGCAGAGCGTTCCCCTTCAGTCCAGGCTCACCTTACCGAAGTGTTACTTTAAAAACGGCCTCTGAGTCCTCACCTGCACACTGTTGGAGCCGCCATCTCTGGGGTGCAGCAGCAAGACAAGGGCTCTGGAGGGGCAAGCAGCAGCCCCCAGGCAGCCCCTGCCCCTCAGCCCCCAGGGAGCCCCTGACTACCATCCCCCAGCTGCCCAGTGCAGACCTTCCATTCCATCCCAGTGAGTCAGAGCCTGAGGGAGTCATAAGGCTGGCTGGAAAATCCCAAGAGTGCCAGAAAATAAACAAACACCTTGTGGGTTTGCTTTGTTTTTTTGTTTGTTTTTTTTTCCCCAAGCCTTTGGAGTGGATTTGAGTCAACGTTTGAGCTTTTCTCCAAAGTCTCAGCATAACACACATACCAACCCTGGAATGCTTGATTTGATGTGAAAGCTGAGGCTCTCCTCCCAAAGGAGGAGCTTCCCAAATCCCCCATAACTGGCATGGCACTGGAACCAGAGGCACCTTTTAGCCCAGTAAGTCCCACTGGGGCCTGGCTTGGTGGCAGCACATCAGCATCACCAGCATAGAGAGCTGCCACAGAGCATCCCAGCTCCCTGGGGTCTTTGGCTGATTCCCAAGCCCAGTGGGCAGGGAGAGACAGTCTGGGTCTCTGCAGCAGCTCCCAAAGAAGTTCAGCAGTGGAGCAACAGCTCAGGAGAACTATGGGCACGGCAGGAAAAACAGGAGTTCCCACATCCAGGAAAATCACAGCCTCACTTCTTTGTACCCTTTGCCGCCACACCAGGAGCTCAGCTGCATCAGCCAAGACACCAGGGCCGTTTGCTGCAGCAGATCCTGAGTTATTATCATGAAAGGCTGACACAGGAATCCTGCTCCCTGCCTGTCCCGGTCCCTTCCCTGCTTGCCCCCTGTGCCGGTGCCCTGCCCCTTCCCCTGCCCACTTCCCCTGCTCATTCCCAACCCCTTCCCTTCCTGCTCCCTGCCTACTCCTGGCCTTTTCCCTGCCTGTTCCCCCTGTCCACTCTGAGCCCCTTCCCTCTGCCTGCTCTCTCTGCTTGCTCCCGGCCCCTTCCCTGCCCATTCCCCCTGCCTGCTCCTGGCCCCATCCTGTTCCAGCAGCCCCTTTCCTGCTCATCCACCGATGGGTCAAAAGACTCTTTCAACACTGAACAGTGTCAAGGCACAAAAATAACCCTCCCACACTGATCCTCCTGGCAGACCCCCACCCTGAGGGTCACTCACTGAACCTTGATCTAATTTGTTTTTCTTCCCTTTATTCCCCCCATCAGTCCCTTCATCTTTCTTTAGAGCCGATCTTTGCCAACGGGAACTTTTTGTTCCCTCTGACGCCATGGATTTATGTGCTGGCAGCGCTGCTGCGAGCAACAGCTTCCATGAGAGGCCTCAGCCTGGGCTCCGGAACAGCCCCGTTAGAATTTAATTTCTATTTTTCAATCACAGTGTTTTATGACAGTTAAACAGTAGATTTTGAGCACTAAATAACTCACCACAGATCATACTAGAGGTGTATGGGACCCTTTCTCTTACCCAAGGTTACACAAAACTCAGCCGTGGGCAACCCGAATGATAAACTCCCTGGCTGGGCATGACTTGGATTTAAATTATTCCAAAACCGTCACGTTTATTACTCTCTATTCTCCTCAATTTTCCCTGCTCTGCCTGCGCCTCAGCCCAGCAGTGAATGGAGCTGGGTGCTGGGGCTGTCTGTCTGGCGGGACCCCCCAGGCACCCAGTGTTCGCCCTGTCCCGCTCTGCCCGCACCCAGTTTGGCTGAAAGGATGGGAAACCCCCCAGCCTGGCCCCTGCAGCCCAACCTGGGGGCGGTGGGGCTGGAGAACAGCCCCTCCCACCCTCCTGCTGCCCCGAATGGGGGAAGGGTGTGTTCCCACACCAGCTTCCCATGGCCCTTTCTCAAGGCTCGGGTCTCGTATAGAAGGGGCTTTGTCCATGCTGCTTTACTGGAATCATGGAATGGTTTGGCAGGACGCGGGTTAGTGGTGAACGAGGTGATGGTGCTGGTTGATGGTTGCACTTGGTGATCTTATAGGTCTTTCCCAGCCTCAACAAGTCCATGATTCAGCATATCAAAACCCTGCACTCAGAGTTTTGACCCAGAGGCAGCACTCACCCCGTGCCCCTTCAGAGTGGAGCCATCACCCAGGAGCCGCTCATGCATTGCATTAATTAATCCTGAGTGGAATATAAAATAACTCAGCATCAGTCTGAGGCACAAACCCCCACCTGGCACAGCCTCCAACCAGAACACAGAAACAAAACAAGAGAGAAGAAAAAAAAAGAGAAAAAGGGGGAAGAAAATGGATTAAACTCCAGAGTTCAGGGAGTGACACGTTTAATTGCTAATGTGGCTTTGGGATTATTCTTTTTTAAGACTTTTTTACCAGCCCAGCTGGTGTCATCCTCTAATACCCAGCAAGCAGCAAACAGATTGCGGGAGACGAGTTGTGCTCTTGCTGCACTTTCTGCTAATAAATAAATAAATAAAGACTGATCAAAGGAGTGGAAAAAAACCCTTCTGGTAATTTTTTTTCCCTTCTGTTTCCCAACCGGTCCCAAACATATTTCCTGCTGGGACTGACAAGGAACACTGTGAAATTCAGAATCACAGTTTTAAGAACTGAGTGGCATCAGATGAAACGGAAATGCTGGGTTTGAACACACAATGGTGTGAAGGGGTTGAGCAAATACTGTCCTGGACAGAGGCCTGGGCTTCCCAAGGCAGGGACATTGCATGGGGTGAAGAGGGTCCCTCCAGAGGACCCTACAGGGTCCCTTGGCCTCCCTGGGGCTTGCCCCAGGGCTGTGCCACCCTCCTTCACCTTCCTCCCAGTCCTAAACTTTAATACCGATTTTCTTCTAGTGGCCACACTATCTCTGTGTGGAAGAGAAACAAGAAATTTCCCTCCCATTTCATCCGGAAAAACAGATGAAAATGAGCTCATGACAATAATTTCTCTTCTTCCAGGGTGTAACAACCACACTACACCTGAGGCAGGTTGCAAGGCTCAGAGATGGTGATGAGGTGAAGGAGGAACACAGATGCCCAAACTGTGGTTCCTGGCAGCACTTGCCACACTCAAAAGCGCAGGCAGAGCTGTGGGGATGTGCTGCTGGGAATGCTGCCTGCAGGGTGGGCTTCCCCTGAGGGCTGTGCAGGAGATGTGCCCAAGGAAAGCCAAAACACAGAGAAGACCAAGCAACAAAGAGCCAGCACTTTGTCTCCAGCAGAAGCATCAGCCAAAGGACCAACAGCAGATTCCGCTCTGAGCCCTGCTCTGGTCCCCAGCAGCTGGCACTTGTTGGCATTAGCAAGCCCAGTACTGCCTGTGAGCATGCTCTAAAGGGAAGGGACAGGGTATTCCTATGGGAAATGCTCTGATCCCTTGGCTGGAGAAGCTGGCACACTGCAGCTCGAATCTGGCACTGGGCAAACTGCGGCGCAGTGGGAGCCTCAGCCTCGCACACGTCACCTGTAGCCCGGCTCTGCTGGCAATATCCTAAAAATTCACCCTTTCTTCTCACGACCTGTAAGATTAGAACAAAACCCCAGGACTCCTCCAGTACCGATGGAATAGCACCAGCTCCCTCAGAGCCCCCATGGCACTGCGAAGGGACCCACAGCAGCTGTGAATCACCCCTGCCTCTCGCACTGCTCAGAGCTGACCTTCCAAAGGCACAGGACGCCCACTAGCATCCCAGAAACAATTTGCCACTGGGATGGCATCAAAGCAGGGACTTGCTGAGGCCCACAGCAGTGAGATGGCATGTGGGAGCCACACTGCAGATACACACAGGCAGAGCCTGCCCTTGCTGGGTGAGAGGACACCGCATCCCATGCCCTGCTCCATGGCCCCTGGAGATGGGCTGAGTCCTTGGTTTACTCCGTTTGTCTACGTCCCACCACTTCCAGAGCCTCCTGAGATGGAGGGGGTGACCGAGGACAGCAGGAATTGCAACCCTTTGGCTTTTGTCAGCAGATTGAAGTTTCCCAAGGGGCTGGGGAAGAGCTCAGCCATGACAGAGGGCAAATCCAACAGAAGGGAAGTTCCAGCCAGAGCCAGCAGCAGTCTCACCCACATGGGAGGGAACAGGGCACTCTCCCCTCCTCCTCCAGGCAGGAGCATCAGCTCTTCTGGAGGCAGCAGGGGAAAAGTTATCACTTCTCCAGGCATGTAAAACTCCATGGAAGGACCAAGGGGTCCTTGGAACATCTGACAAGTGTGTGCGGGCTTTGCCTGAGCTGCTGCAGGGTGGCTGGGTGCCCACCCCATCCAACCCAACTGTCCTCTCACTGGCATCAAACACATCTGAATCAGCCTGGATTTATAGGCTGGACTTGAGATAAAGGAGATGGACTACAAGATGCACCAACAGAAGGACAAGGCAAGCCTCTCCTTCTCCTTAGTGAATGATGAATTAACTGACCTCAATTAATAGCCCTGGAAGAGCAGACAGAGCACTGCCAAGGGTGGGACACATCCATCCCCACCCATGTGGGGACACACCTGTGCTCTGGGGCAGGTGGGGCACCTCCAGTTCTGCCGGTCCTCTCCAGAGACAGCAAGGCAGGACACGACCCCGATGGTGTCTGCACCCAAGGAGCAAACAAAGCCCCTCTTCACCTCCCTGAACAGTATTGTGCTCTCTGATCTGACAACAAATGACCCAAAGAGGTGGAAAGCATCTTGCTTCCCATTCCGCCTCTAGAGTGCTGACTTCTACGTACTTCACCTCCAGAAAGGTGAAGAGCAAGACCTTAAAACAGAACTTCTGATGGCAAATTGTTAACAACATGTCACATTTTGTTGGAAAACTGCCAACTCCACTGGAAAACAAGGCAGAGAAAAATCAACAGCTCTTCCCTTCACCAGCTGAACTCCTGGCATCCTGGAGCTGGCCATGCCCTGCAGCTGGAGCTCCTCTGAGCCATCCTCTGCCTCCCCATGGCCAAGTGGCTTAATGATGGGAAACAGAGGCAGAGCAATTAAGAATTTGCTACAGGCGAGTAGGGAGCAGGAGGTGAATTCTAATGGGCTGTTTGGGGGGCTGCAGCCCAATGTAGAGCTGGAGGAGGACAGCCTGTCCAGCCAGCATGAGAGGGACCATGCGCCCTGGGAGCGGGCTCATGGCAGGGACAAGGACAGCATCCACACCTAATGTTGTAAGAAATCAATTTAATCAATCTGGGCAAAGATCAGATTCTTTTTCTGAAAAGACCTTCAAGGCACAGGAGAAAAAAGGGGATGGAGAATTTCCCCAGGCTGCCATCCCAGAAGTTGGTCTCCAGGGGCCCAGACAAAACCCCAGCACCCACCCCTGCTCCTAACAGCAGCTCTGCTCACTGAGGAGAAATCACAGTCCCAGATTTGAAGGGTGCATGAGGAGCCACACCTCCCCACAGCAGGTCTAAGACAGCAGGTCCTCACAACTCACACTTCATGCTCCAAGCCCCTGGGCATCACAGCAGCAAAGACCTCATAGCTCATGTCCTCAGTGGACACTGGTCAAACCAAAGGGCAGCAAGGCAAAGCCCAGAGCCAGTGCAGCTTTGAGAGAACTGACTGAAGCTGCTTGAGCAGCTCCTGCCAGCATCCCTGAACAGCTACTGCTCAGGTGGGCTGTGGAGAGCTCAGAATCCTAGAATTGTTTAGGTTGGAAAAGCCCTCAAATCTAACCACTCACCCAGCACTGCCAACACCACCACGAACCCATGTCACCAAGTGCCACATCCACGTAGCTTTGAAATCCCTCCAGTGACTTCACCACTGCCCTGAGCTACCAGTACTTTACAACCCTTTCCATGATGGAAGTTTTCCTCATATCCATCCTAAACCTCCCCTGGTGCTGCTTGAGGGTATTTCCCCTTGTCCTGTGGACACAGATGTCTGGAAGAGATTACCCCTTGCCCAGGTGGCATCAATACACACATGCAGACCAAACACCACCTCTTCTCATCCTCTGCCAACACCAGTCACATGGTCAGCAAATGGAACAAGTGGCAGTTAGGATTTTTTCCATGATGGAGCTTCAGTTGAGACTTGTGAGTCTTCCCTTCATAAGGAAAGGGCTGAGCTGAACTCATGGCCTCCAGAGCCAACAGAGACAGGTCTCCCAGGAAAGAAAGAATCTCTTGCAACTTTCACAGCAGGTCTTGATCTCACTGAGGGATGTTCCAGCAGCTTCAGCAAAGCCTGGGAAGAGGCCTTGGCCCAAGGTGCAAGTTCCAGCAGCCAAGCCAGCAGTGCTAAGGATTTGGGAGGAATAAATCTCTTCCCTGGAAGCAGAGGGTGTAGGTCTCAGCAATGACCATCTGCTGCCACTGCACCCTCCTCTCCAGCCCTGCCACTGGGGACAACACCTCACGGTCCCCGTGCCGATGCTTGACAGTGTCTGGGAGGAGAGTGTAATGAAAGCCACCTCCACCCCCCCATGCACAAATAACCTGTTCTGTCCTCGCCTGGTACATTCCAAACAAAACCAGCAAGTCACATTGCTAACAGCATTCCTAAAACACATTCCTAAACACCCCCTGCTCCAGCTCCTTTCTCCACAACACCCTCTCTAAGCATCCTTGCATTTTCCAGCCCGCGTGGCTTCCTGCTGGATCTGACTGCAGGAGTCTTTGCTAACAAAGGCATTGCTGTCAGAAGCCAGATGTGGCTGAAGAGAAATTTGGAGTCTCCTGCCTTTAACCTAGTGATTAGTCTCCTAAAAAGTTAACGTTCTTGACTCCACCACGTGCTCAAAGGTTCCTGAAAGCCTTGCCCAGCTTGATGCCTGCAGATGCCCTCATGGAATAGCCAGCATTCAACTTCTTCACCCAATAAACCCACAAATATCCATCCAGTATTAATGAAAAATAGTTCCATGCACCAGTTATCCAGGAAAAACACCATTTTGAGCAGTATGGAAATACTCAGGGTGAGTTATTTTGAGATGAAACTTTACAAACACACTTCAGAACAAGGTTTGGATTTTGTCAGGTGTCATGCTGTAGCTCCATTACATCTGAACCACATGGAAACCTCTCCTTCTCCACAGTACTGAGAGAGCTTCAGGCAGGACACAGCTCCTTCCTTGGAAGGCCAAAGAAGGGGCTTGGTTTTTTGATGTTTTCCATTATAGGCTGGATTTTTATGGATCACTCTACCACAAGCATCAGACTCCAGCCAGGACACAAAGCTGCAGTGAGCACATCCACCAGGCTCTCTTGTCTCTCGACCTTTAGTTTCCAGTCACCATCATCATAAAAATAAACAAACAAAGCCAAAGAACTCATGCTGAAAGACAACCCATGCATGTTTTCTTTTGGATACTGAATGTCTGGTTCCCAAAAGCCCTTTGGAGAAACAAGGGAGAAAACTGGATTTATTGTTTTGGCACATCCCACAGGACACACACCTTTTTGCATGTTATTTGCTGAGCTTATCCCATAAATCAGAGATGCCCACAAGAGCACAAAAGTGTTCAGCTGGCTCACAAGGATTTGGCGGCATATCATGATGATTTTGAACATTAAAATGCCCAAATCCGAGCCCTTCACAAACAGATGTGAACGCTTGGAAAAGTTGGAGTGGTCAAAATGGGCTCCTAAAGGGCCATGCTCAGAGGAGATGGCAGGGCACAGGAAAAAGCAGGATGCAGATTTATCCAACAGCTTTCTCAAGAGGAAAAGGTGCTTCCTGCTGGAACATCCACCCCATTCCCTGGCCACTGTGGCCACTCGCACCTCTGGCCATGGGGCAGGAGCCCATCCTGCCCTCAGCTGCCCAGGTGTCTCTGTCCTGGAGCACATTTGGTGAAGCACCACAGGCACAGAGCCAACGGGGTCAGAGCCAAGGGGAGCTCATGCCAGTGGTGGTGCTTGATATCACTTCCAAGAACACTGCTGGGCATCTTCCCATCAAAGCAAAATATGCTCCCAAACCAACCAAATAAAAGGAAGGCAAGAAGCAGGACTGGGAAATGCCTAATCCACACTACAGAGAGGAAGATGATGGGAAATATCCCTGCTCCTCATATCTGAGACTCTGCTTGCTCCGAGCAGCAGAGCCAAGGACATTGATCTATGCCCCAAAAGGGGCACCTGGCTCCCACAGACACCGTGAACACCCCAAGGCAGCCCTAATCCTGCTGTGCATGGCCAGAGCCCATCGCAGGGGGCGAGCAGCTCATTAGTGTAACGAGTCATCAGGAATTCACACTCGGTGCCATTCCAGTGCTGCCATCCAGCCTGGCTGCACAGCATCCCTTCCACCTCCTGACACAGTGCTCTGTCTCCCACCTACAGACATTATCTGCTCCCACTGCACACCATACAGGACCACAGTGTCATGACACCCTGCAAGGTGTCCAGCTGCTCCAGATGTGCCCTCCTACAGACCACCCAACCAAGAGCTCAGAAACAGTATCAGAGGTGCAAGAACTTATTCATTGGGAAGCCAGCTCAGGAAATTTTGGGGACACACCTTTGCTTTCCTCATCACCAACCTACATGTTTGTTGATAAAGATCAAACCAAGGTGGGCTGGTCTGCCACTGCTCACAGAATCCTTTGGAGTGGAAAAGACCTTTGAGATCAAGGGGGTCACAGCTCCTGGGGAGCAGAGTCTGTGAGCTCTGCAGGACATGCCCAGTTCTGCAGTAGCCAACAAGCACCTTTTCAACCACCAAGCAAAGGGATGGTTTCCCTGGTGACGGTGAATGCACAAAGCAGGAGCTGGGACACTCCCTGGGACCAGCCTGCAGCTGGTAAGGTAACCCCCCATCCTCCTTCTCAAGGTCCCCGAGAGCCATCTCCACTCCTGACACAGGAGGATTTATCAGCAAATGTGCTGCTACTGCACCTTGATTTCTACAAAAGGGTACATCAAACTATTCAGATTGGATATTCAAAGTTGTTATTTTAAAAAAGCACATCAGCTGTCAAGATAAAATCACTTAATTACACCTGTAAGGTGTTTCAGGGGCTAATGTGATAATAATAGCAATATTCAGTATTGCAGAGCAAGGCTTCAGGCCTGCTGAGAAATTCATCTGACTCTCAACTGCATGTAGCCGACTTTCCAAATTACTCAAAGCTACTGAATGTTGCTGGGACCCATTTTCCAGGGACGCACACGCTGGGAATTGCTGAGCAGAGCCTGAGGAGAGCCAGCGTCACCCCCAGTGCTCAGCCAGCAGCATCAGCTGAGCTCTGCTCATTCCCATCCTTGAATATTCATTGTGCCCAAATGCAATATATCCTGAATATTAAACAACAGCTACTCAGGGCAGGAATATCAATCCTTCAGCAAAGCTGCCAGCTGTTTCAGGAATGGAGGGTTGCCAGGTGGGGGGAGAGGGACAGCACTGTCACTTCTCCATCCCCGAGGGAGGTGGTGCTGGGTGAGTGGGGCTGGGGGCCTCGCAGCAGCCACCCCAGGGGCTGCAAGGGCACACAGCCCCGTGCTGGGTGGGCTGCAGGGCCATGCAGGAGGGAGCACAGCGGGCAGCACAACCCACCCCACTCAGCCCTGCAGCCCAGTGCTGCTCCCCGGCCAGCGGTGCTGCTCAGCCTTCAGGTGGGGCTACGCTCTCCAGTGCTGGCTAAGGATTTTTTAAAAGCAAAAATAGATTTTGTTTTCCCCAAATGAGGGTGTTTACGGGATGGCACCTTCCAACACAAGCAGCCTGAGACCCCTGGTCCCATCCCATTGAACTCTGCCCACCACAGTCTGGCTTCAGGCAGAGCTTGTCACTGACATGGCTGAAGTGCCAGGTGCAGAAAGAGGGAAAAAATCCATAAAACGTAGAAAATACAGCAGCCGTGAGCTCTCCAGAAACACAGCCATTGGATGGGGAAGGATGGAGACTTGCACCCTCCACAGCCCCTGCATGCAAGAGGATCACCTGCAAGGGAGGCCTTTCTGAACAGCTCAGCAACCTGCAGCTACACAAGGGAGAAGCAGACAGGTAACCAGACCCTGCTGCAGAAACACAAGGACCCATTTTGGGTTACAAATGTTGCAAGGGAAACACACCTACAAGTCCAGAAGTGGAAAATTCAAAGTAAAAACTCTGAAAAATAAGAAAAAAAGTAGTGAAAAAAGGGCACAGGTAGAACAAGCTTCCTGGAAGTAGGAGCATGGCAGAGGAGCTGAGGATGAACACCCTTAAACAGTGTCCTGCTCTTGGGCAAAGAGCAGATCTGCAAAGAGCAAACCCAGCTTACAGGAACCCCAGGAGCAAGTGTACCCAAGGACCTGAAAAGCAGCTCCCCAAAGATGGACCACCAGGTACAGCGGAGCTGGTAGAGCATCACCTCCCACACTGGGAACCCAGCACTGCTGTGACTTCCCATGGGACCTGGACTCCCACTAATCCTTTTAATTATTATTTTATTTAATTAATTTAAAAATGCAGAAGTGAAAGAACTGAAACTCAGATCACACTCTTCAAACACCACAAAGCCTTGAAAAGAACACAGCTTGCAGTGGTTTCAGGAAGCAGAAATTCCCATTCCAGGAAGGAAATAGCATGTATGGGGAGTATGTTCTCCCTCAAAGAGTTTATATTGCAGAAAAACCATGGACAGAAGAATCAGGATGGAATGAAAATCTAGAAATTGCAAAAGATGACACCGATTTGAGGCATCCAGAGAGATGTTACAAAGAAAACTAACATTAAAGCGTCTGTACTGTTCACAAGTCTACTAAGAGAGAGGAAGAAATATAATAATCTGCAAAATCATACACCAAGGGATGAGCAGATTATGGCTGATGGGAGCACAGACTGGTTTGAAAAACTCCAGGGCCTGAAGGGCTGTCATGGATTTGTTTGTGCTGGAAAGTGGAGTTAAGTGTTAGAGCTTAACCGTGTTAATGCTGTTAAATGTTAGATTGTTCCCGTTCTCCAGGAACAGCTCCCCTCAGCACTGAATCTGCCACCTCGCCCAAGCCCTTGGGGCTGGCACCACACCAGCTGCGAAAGGGCCACAGCTGGACTGTGCAGATGTTTCCAAACCCAGTTGTTGCAGCCCTGGGATGCCACAGGTGTGTCCAGAGGTGCTGGGAACCAAACCATCAGCGCAGCAGCAGGGCAGCACCTCCCCAGCCCATGCCAAGGTGAGGATGCCCGACACCGGTGCTGGCGATCACGGTGCTGACACTGCCAGCGGCCTCAGCAGGGCAGCCCGGCCAGGGAAGGGCAGCAGCAATGTTCCAGCACAGGGCTGGCTCCCGAGCAGGACCCAGGCTGCTGCCCAACAACTTCTTGTTTCTTCCATGCCTCCCTCCTCCCACAGCCCATGGACAGACCCTTTTCCAGGGAAACAAGGACTGGAGACTTTGTTCTGTTCGCTGTTAATTTTCCTGGCAGTTTTCAAGTCCCCCCAAAGGACCACAAAGCTCAGGTTGCAGCTTACTGCAAGAAATCTCCTTCCCTCACAACACCCCCAGCTCCTCGAGGAGCTCCATGTGTCTCCTGTACTGTGCAGTCCAGAACTGCCCACAGCAGCCCAGGCGTGGCCTCACCAGGGCTGAGCAGAGCAGCAGGATCATCACGAGTGTGCTGCTGATGGTCACGGCAGAAGGCTCAGGGACTTCCATCCTTCCTCTTTGCGCTTTTGAAGGCACATCTGATGCTCCCCTGCTGCTCACTGAAGGCCTGGAGGAGCCCTCACACTGGGGAAAGCTGGGAGGCTGCGGCAGGCATTGGCATCAGCCAGAGCCATGACCGCAGGGATGTGGCATTCCAGTCAATGGTGTCCTCCAAAACCTGCCCCAGAGCCAGCACACAGAACACACTCCCCAGTGCTCTCTGTAGTCCCTCTCCAATCAAACAATGGCAGCTTTCCAAGCAAGAGGTGTCCCAAAGTAAGGGGCTGAAGGCCAGGGCTTACACCCCCACCTGCCCCTCCCAAACTCCTCTGACCTCACTCCCTTGGGCTTGGCCACTCACCTTCTCCCCACCCCTTCATGGAGGGGTCCGGACCCAGCATCACCAGACCAAGGATGGCGGGTCAAGGGCACCTTCCTTGGTGCCTTCACCTCCCCAGAACAAGCCAACCCTCCAAGCCCAACAGCCCACAGCAGCCTCACCTGCTTTGCACCTCACTGTTTGCACACTCACAGAGCTGATAAGAACCACAAATTTTGTTTTACCAAGCCTAACAAGGGTGGAATTCATTCCCGTCCTTAATCATCACCTTCACCACTTTATACTGCTTAAGGTGAACAGAATTATACCAGCCACTTTCTGAAATCAAGACATTTTTAGAGGGAGGCTTTGGTCAAAGAAGGTGACACCCGTTATTTAAAAAGAACCTCATCTGCCAACCATCTTTTTCCCTCCAGAGACCTTGGACTCCAGTTCTGGCCAGCAATCTCCCAGGATACAAAGGCTAGAGATGAATGCTCCAGCCTCATCCCAAACATGGTATCACCAAGTGATTTTCTCACAGTTTTATGCTTTTATTTTCCAGCTCAAGCTGCTCTTGAGATAGCAACATTGAAATCATCTTGGATGTGAATGTAGGTTTGGAAAAAGCGAGAGATTAATCTAACCAATGCAGTTTTGCAGCTCTGCTATCTCAACATCCATAATAGCTTAGTTATTAATAAGAAAAAAAAGGCAAACCCTCCCCAAAAAGAAGATTTCTGGGAAGAAAAGCAAATTGTCAAAGATCCCAGCCCTCAGTGCTGATTCCTGGCCCCTCTGACCTCCAAATGATCAATATTTAAGCAGGGATGAGGATGATCTTCTGGGTGTTCAGTGTCAGCTGAGCACTCGCTGCTCTGCCCCTGAGGGAAGCGATGGGGATGAGAACCCTGCAGTGGGAACCCTGGTGTGTGGCACAGGTTCCCCTGCTCAGGGAGGTCACTAGATAACAAACTAGCCCTGAGACAACATTAAAAACACAGGGAGCTGTGGAGAAGCTCATGGCTGAGCTGGGGGTGCCCAGAGCCTCCTTGCCCGCACAGCTGGGGCTGCGGTACCAGTGGGGTTCATGTGTCCCCTCCCAGGGTCCCCACAGCAGGGTGGGGTTCCAGCCTCCAACCTGGAGCAAGCCTTGGCTGGGGCTGCATCCCCTCCTCTCCCCTTCTGGAAACAAAGCAACAAAAACATCTCTGGTTCAGGGCTCAGGGGCCAACAGCTCTGGCACCACCAGAACTCTGTTCCTGTCGGGAACAGTCCCCATCTGCTGTGTGGAGTCTCAGCAGTCACAACTGCAGCCCTTGTCCTCAGCTGACTCTTCTTGGCATGGAGAAATAGAGATATACACACCAAAATTCCTCTGGGCACCATGGCAGTGCAGTAAATTATAAATCAAGCAGCAATCTGTGACTCACTCCGCACTAGTGGGAACGCACTCACAGCTCCCAGGTGAACAAGTCCCACGTGCAAGCATGACGGAGGGTTTACCTCAATTTTCTATCCTACCACTCTCCTAAAAGCCTTGGAAACACTACCAGCTCTCTGCACACTTTGTCAGCACAGGGAGGCTTTGTTAACCCTGGTCTCACTCCCACAGCCCCACGGGAGGCAGTGCTGCTCTGACAGGTAACAGAGGATGGGTTTTCCACCTGGCTCATGGCTCTTTCTCCAGCAGAGAGCAGATGTGTTACAAAACACCACTTTTCTCTTTCTTTTGCATATTTCCAGCCTGTCAATCTACAGAAGCCTCAGCAGCAGCAGCAAAGGAAAAGCATCCTCAGAGCTGGCCCTTCTCTGGCTCTTCAAAGGGAGCAGAGCTCATGGAAAAGCCACAGACAGCGGCCAATAATTAAGGCAAAATCCTTTCTTCAAACACTCCTTCCACCCGAAATCATGGATGGAGGAGCCAGTTGGAGCTCTGCACACAGAGCCCTTCTTGCTGCATCCCTCCGTGTAACCCTGCCCCAGTCCCGGCACAACAGCAGCACCGCAGCGCAGGCACGGCTCAAGCAGGCACCGCAGAGAGGATGGTAATTATGAGTTTCAAGCAATCTGAATTCATAATTGGCTGAGATTTCACTCAGCAGATAATGCACTCCTGTCCTGGGCACTCACTGTATCTAGGTCAGACCATTAGTTTTGCTCTTAATCTACACACAGTTTTAATTTCATCTTTAATGTCAACTTCAGCCAGTGAGCTGAGCCAGCAGATGAATTTGTCACTGATTGTGCTCAACATCTCAACCCCTCCTGAACCCACAGAGAGAGAAAACAAGCACCAGCATCCCAGTGTACTGGGACTACTCCCCACCAAGCTCATGCAGCCAGAGCATTGGTGCTGCCTGTTGGACTGGGGAATCAGAGAACCGTGGAATGGTGTGGGTTGGAAGGGACATCAAAAAACATCCATTGCCATGCCACTGCCATGGGCAGGGACACCTTCCACTAAGACCAGGCTGCTCCAAGCCCCATCCAGCCTCTCCTAAAACACTTCCAGGGATGGGCCAGCCACTGCTCCTCTGGGTAACCTGTGCCAGGGCCCCACAGTCCCCATCATTGAAAATGTTTGGGAAGTAGAGACCAACCCCACCAAGGAGCCAGCCCTGTCCATGCTGCTAGGGGATGCTTTACCCACCACACGAGGGGCTGCAGGGACAGCAGGACGGGCAGTGCACGGCTGAGCAAGGCCCACCACAAAGGACACAGTCAGGTGGTACTCCAGGACCCCTGGTGGGGGGATCAGGGCAGGTAGCGACCTTGAGGGTGGACTGCAGGAGGGTAAGAGAGACAACGATGCCTTTAATGTGCCATATTAACTCAGGAGCACTTCCTGAAGGCACCTTTGCACCCCTTACCTCATCCTCACATCACCCCATGCCTGCCCTCATCTGCAGTAAAATAGCACCAGTACTTCATTGCCCACTCTCTCAACAGCTCTCCAAGTGTGCCAGCACAGCACTGTGACACAGATGCTCCATTGCAGACACTTTCCTGCCCCAGAAGCTTTTTCTCTTCCCTCAAGGTGTCTGCAGCTGATAACCCTTAACATACACCTTCCCAGGGAAACAGAATGTCACTCACCCAGGCATCCCAGCTTCAGAAAGCTCCTGGATATGATCTAGCACTCTGATCTGTGCCCCATCCTACCTGGCATCCACGTGGACCCTGCTTAAATCCAGCAAACTGCTCACACTGGCCACAATCATAATTTACAACATAAACAAATGAAGATGCACAAAATAAACCCATCACATGCATTAAAGGGATTAAAGATGGTTCCTAAAACATCTGGAGGCGTATAATACAGCCTGGATGGATCACTGCAGAGCATCCACAGGGCAGTCAGGCTGCTGGCACATGCTGGGGACTTTAGAGGTAAAACCAGCCTGAAGGAAAGGGGAGCACCGGGAGGAGGTTTCTCATTTACACACACCAGTCCAGTTTCAGGCACTCAGCTTTTCTAAAGAAACAAAAAAATTCCCCATCAAAGATTTCTGTGGAAAGCACAGCCCTTCTGACAACAGGAAGTTACTCACTTCAAAAACCCAATTTTCCATCAAAAAAATCTAACTTGAAAGGCGTTCCCAGCTCGCTCAAGCTGCGGGATCAAAGCCAGGGATTAAGTACATCTGCTCACTGCTGGCTGTCTGTGAGCATTGCAGAGCAATGGGGAGCAGCCACTGAGCTCACCAGTAACATCCCAAGGAGGGGACAGAGGGGCAGAGCCCTGCCACGGGCAGGGGACACAGGGCAGGCCCATGGAAGGCAGCAGCTGCTCCACTGGCCGCAGATTCCCAGGCAGCAGCATCCTACCAGCACATATTTCAGGATTTCAGCTGCTTCAGGCAGTTGTAAGGATTGTCAGCACTACCAGGGAGCACACGGTGGTAGGAGCTGAGGCTGTATAAGGAGATGGCGCAAGATGCCAAAGCAAATACTGGTACTTCTGGTGAAACCTGGCATCAATCCTGAGCAATTCCTGCAGTGGAGGTAGAGTGTCAGGAAAAGAGACACCCAAACCAGCTCAACCAATGCACAGCCAGAGGCAGGGATGTGCTGGAGGAAGGACACACACTGAGGTCCTGCCCAATGGCCACCCTCACCCCTGCTCCCCAAGCAGCTCCATCCCTGCAGAGACTGGGGAGCTGGGGGGGATGAACAGCACAGGAAGAATGCCTCCAGTGAAGGAGAGCTTCCCTCCACAGCCAAAATCACTTCAGACTCTTATTTAAAAGGGGAAAAAATAGTGTTCTGGCAACCTGCAAAGCATCCTCAGATGGATTTGCCTGGCTGGCACAGGCTGGATTGGGGAGGAATATTCCAAGGTTTTAATTTCTCTGCCCAGGTTTTATTGCGTGCAAACATACACGGTCATTGCTTTCTAAGGTTTCCAATTTGCTAATTGAGACATTTCCTCATGGAAAAAGAATGTCCTGGATTACAGACAGGGCTGCTGGCACAGTTCTGTGCACCGGGGAAGCTTAGGTGAGGCATGATGAGATGGAAGATGGGCAGGCAAAGCCCAGCCCACTCAGGCCCCATTTGGGAGCACTAAGCCAAAGCCAAACTTGGTGGCTGGAATATAAGAAAGAAACACCCAGGACATCCCACTGCTCATTCCTTGTGCCATCTGGGTTGTTTAGTCATGGCACTGGGCACCTCACAGCAGGTTTAGGAGAGTTTGGAGATGGGGAGGTGGGAAACTAGCCCAGGAAACAGGACATCTAGGGAAGATTTCTTTCCAGGCATCAATTTGTTTAAAAACAAGGAGGAAAAAAAAAAAATCTGGTGTGCACAAAAAAACCCAAGCATTCTGTCTTTATGCTGGAGCAATGAAGTATTCCTTCTGCCCTCAAAATACATGACAGCAGAGAGAGTGGTTTTGTTCCGAACATGAACAGGTCAAAGAGCCAAGAAAAGCACTTTTGGGGCAGAATGAGCCTGGAGCATGAAGGGAGAAAGGCCAGAGGAAGCAGCAGCTGAGAGAGGCGTGAGAAGGGTTCTAATGGGAACATGACTGCTGCCACAGCCACAGCCTCAACAGTGTGACCTCAGATGGGACCTACTGTAGGTTTTTTTCATTAAAATAAAAGGGAATTTAAAGTATTTTGCAGGCTCATCCAGAACACACAGGGGACAGAGAGGAATTTCAAACTTTATATAGGTCAAACATCATCCACGGGGGTTCATATCACATTCACTGCAACCTCAGCTCCCACATAAAGATTGAGCTTCAAGGTGTTCTGGAGGGATCCCAGGAAGTTTGTTTGTCTCCCACCTGAAGATCAGAACAGTAACTCAGTTCAAATCAATCGGTGCCATGAGGGAAGAGGCTGGAGATGCATCATCCACTTCTGCTGCTGCAGCCCAGGGGGATCAGGATGGAAAAGGTGGGCTGTCTTAGGGAAAAGGCTCCGGGCTGCAGGAGCTCCTGCTGCTGGAAAAGCTTCCGTGGAAGCAAGACCCCAGACAAAGGGGTCCTGGGAGGATCTTCAGAAGCCTCTAAATCCTGGTCAGCCTCTGGCCACCTTCTCCTCTGTGGGAAAGTCCTTCTAGGAGACACAGAAGCACTCACGCCAGTCCTGTCAGGGATGGCATCTGCAAGGAACCAAAGTGCTGAGATCCCATGGCAGGGTGAAGAGCAGAAGGGGATTTCGAGGCATTTGGGGAGCTCTGTCACTGCCTCATAGGATCACAAAAGGATTTGGGTTGGGAGTGACATTCAGAGACCATCCAGTTCCACTCCCTGCTTGTGGGCAGGGACACCTTCTACTATCCCAGGTTGCTCCAAGCCCCATCCAACTTGTCCTTGAACACTTCCAGGCACAGGGCAGCCACAGCTTCTCTGGGCAACCTGTGCCAGGGCCTCATCACCCTCACAGGGAAGAATTTCTCCCTAATCTGCGTTCTAAACCTGCCCTCTATCAGTGGGAAGCCATACCCCCTTGTCCTGTCCCTCCATCCCTTGTTCCAAGTTTCTCTCCAGCTCCCTTGAAGCCCCTTTAAGCACTGCAAGGGGCTCTAAGTTCTCCTCAGAGCCTTCTCCAGCTCTCCCAGCGTGTCTCCAGAGCAAAGGAGCTCCAGCCCTTGGAGCATTTCTGTGGCCCCTACAGACCCTCTCCAACAGCCCCACATGCTCCTTGTGCTGGGGGCTCCAGAGCTGGACTCAGTGCTCCAGGGGGTCTCTCCAGAGCACAAGGGGAGAACCCCTACCCTCCATGCTGCTGGGGATGAACCCAAGACCCTGTTGGTTTTCCAGGCTGTGAGCACACACTGTGGGCTCATGTCTGCAGTTTTTACCCACCAGCATTCCCAAATCCTTCTCCACAGGGCTGCTACCAACCCATCCATCCCCCTTACTTCCCAGAGCCTGGCCCTTTCCTCTCACAGCGGAGAAATTCTGAGCAAGCTGGCTCGAGGGGACACAAAGGCATTCCCAGAGCTCTTTGCCAGGTTAGGTGGTCCTCAGACACAGGGAGAGTCCACAGGGGAGGATTTACAGACAGTGGAAGTTTCCATGCGCTGAAGCCCACAAGCTTAGAGCCTGGGGAACAGCTTTGCAAAAGGAAATGCCCACAGTCCAACCTGTCCTGCTCCCAATCCTCCGAGAGGGCTGAGCAGGCACAGCCCAAGGGCCGTGGCCTTGGTGGGGAGTGTCACAGGTTCCTCAGGACACTGCCATCCCAGCTCCCCCACAGGACAAGGCAAAACTTGGGGAGAACAACGCTGGCACCTTGGAGCCCGACGGCATTTGGGGAGAAGGTCTAATGTCCAGACTTGGCACACACACACCAGCAGGAGAAAACAAAATAAAACAGAAAAGACTTTACTCTAATGGCACAACCAAGACCCTGCTCAGTCTCCAAGTACCAGGGTCCCAGAAGAGCCCACCAGCTGCATCCCATAGATCTTTCAGGAGCTGTTTGGCTTAAATCAAAGGTGCTACTTGGGGCATCTGGAACCAGCCCCTGCTCTGAGCACTGCTGCTGGCAGACACAGCCCCTACGGATGACTGCTCTGCCACAGCCCCACCAGGTCCTTACCTTCAGCTTCTCAAAGCGATCACTGAGAGATGCCACTTGGTGGTCTCGGTGGCGGCCCACCAGTTTACATAAGGCACAGATGAGCTGGTCATCAGCAACACAGTACATGTTCACCTTCTCGTTCTCGTGCTCCAGGCACGTGAGTCCACGGAAGTGCGCGTCGGGCACCGGCTCCACCAGCCGGTGGCTGGTGAAGGGCTTCTTGTTGGGGTGGGTGGCCCGCAGGCAGCGGTCACAGTAGGACACCTCGCAGGTGATGCAGGTCTTGACAGCGTCGCGGGGCGGATCCTGCTCGCAGAACTGGCAGGCAATCCTCTCGCCGGCCACGGACATGGTAGGGCTGTTGCGATAGGTCCTCTCGCGGCGGCTCTCGCTGGGGGAGTTGGGGCTGCTCAGGGACGCCTTCTGGAAGCGGTCGATGATGTTCTGCAAGGTCACATTCCTCTTGAGGCCCTCCAGGCCCCGGTGGTTGAGGGAGATGACATAGCGGCAGGTGGGGCACTGGAAGGCAGTGATGGGCTCGATGGACTCGCTGGAGGAGCAGCTGGACACGAGGATGCGGTGGGCACAGCTGAAGCAGAGGCTGTGGGCACAGGGCAGCAGGAGGGGGTCCTCGAATAATTCCAGACAGATTGGGCAGGTCAATTCTGACTCCAGTGTTTCCATCTTTAGTTAACGCAATCCTGATTCAGCATCAAAAACCAGGGAAGGTGGTCAGGAACCTGCAAGGAAGGAGAGCAGAGGTGTGAGACAGCAGCTACAGCTGCACTCCTGGGCTGCTCCTCTCCTCCAGCAGCAGGTGCCTGGGGGGTTGGACATGTCACCCCCATAACACCCTGACACTCTTGGCACTCTAACGCTGTCACTCCAGCCCAGCCAGGCCCCTGCAAGCGCAGGCTGAAGCCTCTCACTGAGGTGTCTCACCCCACATGGAGAGCCCAGAGTTGCAGCAGGGCAGGAGCCACATGGAGGGGATAGGAGAGGAGGAGCAGCAGCTCCTCTGACACCTTCCAGCCCAGTCAGGGCAGGACCTGGACCATAACGCTGGAGACAAACCCAGGAGAAACCACATGATTTCATGTTTGTGTTGGTGAGCACTGCCAAGACCAGGGCAAGGCTGTGCTGGCGCTCCACGCAGAAGGGCTGCTCTGCATGGCAGAGATAAAACCTCTGAACATCCCCTCCAGCAGAGCCAGGCCTGCCTGCTTCTGGTGAAGGGGAAAAGGTGAATCATGTCATGGAAACTCTGAGCAGAGCAGGTTGGGAGCTCTTAATACCCCATCCAGCTCCCTGCTTTTCCCGGCCATTGCTTTTGGAGCTGGGTGGGGAGGGCAGAGCAGCAAAATTATAGTCGGCAAACTTCCACCACTGGCTGTCCTCCACTGCACTCCACAACAGCCTGGGATGCCTAAATCAACTCCAGCTGGAGGCAAACAAGCTGTATTTTTAGCTCTCTTCCCTTGCACAAGGCTGGAAAACAGTTCCCAGCAAGGAACTCAACCTGCTGTTTCCAACTCCAGTTTGCAGAGCACCAGGAGCTGCACCCCAAGTGCTGCCCAGCCTCCGCCAGCATCCCAGCAGGTTCCCAAAGAGTCATGTGGTGACACAGAACCAGATCCAGCCTCTCTTCTCTCACCCACCACCCAGTGCATAAGTGGTGCCCCCTGGTCTCCTCAGCCATGTTGAGGCAGGCTCTGAGTGATGCCCACTGTGATGTCCCTCATCATGGATGTGGGGACAGTCCCATTCAGTCACAACCACAGGGACCCCTCAGCCTGGCACTGTCGTGGGAACTGACGCTGGGAGAAGCAGTGTGGCGCCCAGCCCAGCCCTGTTTCCATCCCAGGAACACCCAGGTGTGGTAGACGGGCTCTGTCTGGGGAAGAAAAACCCCTCCCTGTGAGGGTGGGGAGGCCCTGGCACAGGTTGCTCAGAGAAGTTGTGGCTGCCCCATCCCTGGAAGTGTTTAAGGCCAGGCTGGACAGGGCTTGGAGCAACCTGGTCTAGTGGAAGGTGTCCCTGCCCACAGCAGGGGATGGAACTGGATCAGCTTTAAGGTCCTTCCAACCCAAACTGGTCCAGGACTCTGTGAAAAAGGGCTGTAACCAGAGTGTGGGGGGTGACCCAGCAGCAGGAGAGGCTCTGGCTGCTGGAAGCTCTAGGCTGCTGCCAGCACCTGCAAATGGCAAATGGCACACTGGGACCTGCCCACCCCCATGCCATCATATGCACCAGTTCCATCACACCCCCCCATCACACCATCTCTTCCCAATTGCCTCTTCCCAACTGCAATGGGATTTTCAAGTGCCTTGAGGAAACCTTGAGCTCTTCCCTGCACCAGCTCAAGGGCTTTATAAAATAAATCTGTTGGTTATTTTGATACATTCATGCTGCAGCATCTCTTGCTGGCCAAACACAGCCTTGCACACACATACACACTTTCTTTAAAAATATTTTTCTTTTCCCCAAGAGGGACAGGGGAGAAGTAGCTGCATCCAAAGAAGAGGAACACGAGGGCTCCCAGCAGCTTCCTCTCCACAGCTCCCAGAGGGCTTCTCAAGCCTCGGAGCTGCCGCAGCCATGGGAAAGCAGCGGGGAGGAAACGCTCCTGGCCCTCTGCCTGGCTGTTCGCTCTCTGCTGCACCTGCCCCCAGATCCACTGGGTCTGGCAGGACGAGGGGTCCCACCGACAGCGCTCCCGGCACCTCCCGGCACTGCCCGTGGGCACTGGAGCTGGAAAACCTCCCACACTGGTCCCTCACTGTGCCGGATGCTCCACACACGGCGGCTGCCTTGCCCAAAGAGCCCAATATCCCACTGCACACGACTCTGGCTGGGGGGGCACAGCCCCTCCCACCTCATCCACAGATTCTCTCTGGTCACCAAACACAAACTTTAAAAAAAAAAAAAAAAAGAAAGGGCGAGAACAGGATTTGTTTCATAGCCCAAGACTGAGAAAAGAATTTAAAAATCAGGATTGGTGTGAGAGGCTCCTCAACACCTTGCCAGAGCCACCTGTCCCACGGAGCAACATCTCACACCCCCGCAAGCTCCCACATCCAACAGCCAGCTTCACATGCAGCTCCACCGCTATCCAAGGAAAACAGTGCAAAAAGTTTAAACAGCCTTTGGTTTTGTTTACCGAGAGACATTTGCACATTAATCTTTTTTTCGTTGCTGGGACAACAGCTTTTACCTGTGACATACCCACGAAAAGCCTTAGGCTGGGACAGGAGCAGGCACAGGAGCCCTCTTGGAAGCGTGGAGGCTGCCCAGGAGCCTGCTCGAAGGCAGTAGCGCAGCAGGGGCAGGGGCCCTGCTGGAGCTGCAGAAACCTCCTCGGAGAAGGAGGGGAGCCCTGCTCCAAGATGCTGCACCTGGCAAAGCAGCCATGCTGCCATCAGAGCCTTTCATGCCTCTCACTTTGATGTTCTCTTTGATGTCCAGGATTGACACAGCACAAGGAATAGCTGATTAGATTAAAATCTGCTTTCTTTAGAGTCATTAACTCCCTAAATATAAAAGTTATAAAATACTAACACAGTTTACAGACAGCCTCATGTCACTTGTGCCCAAAGGTCAGTGGCCCTGTCCATGCTGGCCTGCAATGACAACATGCACCAGCAGCAGGTTAATGACACATGACATAAAACCAAACAGTTTTTTGTGTTGACTTGAGCTTTGCCCAAAACCCAGGAAAAGGAGAGGAAAAAAAAAAATTGAAAAAATCAATGACTAACAAAGGAAGAGATAGGGAAAGACAACAAACTCTGGTGTGGGCAGAACTGAGGGTGCTGCAGGGCCAGTGCAGAGCTAGTGCTGGGTTCTTTGGGACACAGTGACCACTGCTTTCACTTCCAGCCCTGGAGGGCTCCAAAATCCATGTGCCAACCTGGAGCAGCAGGAGCGTGGTGAGCCCCAGGGGTGCACGGGTTACCCTTGGCAAGTTACACCAAAGGTTCTTGGTGCTCCCACCTCTTCTCCCAAATCATTATTTTCACAAGATCAAAGCCAAATGCACTTTATCACTGTTTCATGCTGAGAAGTTCATCAGGAGCGATGCAGAGGTTTGTCACCAAGGGAAGAAGGAAGGAGAGACATGGAAGGAGGAATGCTGCCCACATCACCCCATCCATACCTGGGAGGAGGGACATCCTGGTGTGCATCACCTGAGGCCACAGGCAACCAAGTCAAAATTCACACTTCCCCTTGAAAAGCATCCAGTCCCCATTTTTACCCATGTTTTCCAAATCCGCACAAAGTTCCCTCTGGTTTCCCCCAGCACCAACCCTGGGCAGAGCTTGGCCAGCCTTCAGAGTCCCACATCAGCATATCCAGACCTATTCAGACAAATGCTAATTCTGCAGGTTGGTATTTTCCACAAGAAGTGTGATAATTTATTTATTTCCCTTCCCCCTCTCTTTTTTTTTCCTTCCCCTCCCCCTCCCAAAAGCTCCAGCAGAGATTACTCGGCCCCTTCCAAGAATGAGGCTTTAGATGAGCTATGCTGCTCCACCCCTGCATTAACGAAAAAAGTAATAAAATATGGCAACCCTTTCCTTAATTGGCTCAGTGACAGCAGGATACAAAATCTGGGCAGCAGTTGTCTTTATGCTTTTTGTTGTCCTCAGGAAAATTAGTTCAAATTTGGATCACTGTTGGGAGGATAGAACAGCCCGTGCAGCAGCCACATCCCGTTCCCGAGGAGCCCAGCGCAGCTCCCAGGGCAGCAGGGACCCATTCTGCAACTCGAGGGGGAGAGGTCCCCCCTCCACTCCCCCGGCCCTGTCGATGACCCTGCACTCCTGCCAGCATCAGCCTTTCCAACCAGCTTCCCTGAATCTGCCCTTGGGATGGGCCTGTCCAGGAGAAGCAGGGCCCTAGGAGGGAACGCAGCCCCCATCTGTGCCATCAGCAACAGCTTCCGACCCAAGGAAGGCACCCCAGGGAGAGGGGAGGCCAGCAGGCTCCTCCAGCCAATTCACATCCAGCGTTACCCAGGTTTTCTGTGCTTTATTTATCAGCTCTGCATATTTAACACCAAATTTGAAGCTCAAAGCTGGCAGCCAGCCCAGAGCATCCCTCAGCCAGGCCAGCACAGAGCACCCATGGCCACACCATTGCCCTGCTCCTCCCTCCCAGCACACCTGAACACACCAAACAGAACTAGAACTTGGCCTTTCCTCCCACCACTCCTGCCTTAATAACTCCACTAATTTGTCTGAGGGTTTCTGAAAATCCCAGTGATCCATCTCCCAGTTGCCCTCCCCAAACACTTTATTGCCATACTAGAAAAAGAACACCCCCAGCCGCAGTTAAACTGGATTTCCCCCATAAAAGCCAGTGTTGCTGTCCCTAATCCATCAAACTGAAGCAGCATTTCCATACCAGCTTTAATTATTTTCCAAGCCAATTTGCTTGGTGCTAAAGCAAAGTTGCTCCACATAATTCCCACTGCTCTCCCTGCATCTCTTAAATGAAGGACAGAGGCAAGAGGCTGCATTCCCATGTAGCAGTTCCCTTCAATGAGAGATTCCTGTTTGCTGGCAGTTCAGCTGCTTCATTCTTAAACCCTCAAGAAGAGCCAGCAGAGCCCACCAGGCACTCACCATTTGTGCTCTTTAAATGCTCCATTTGCACAGCACCTTACTCCCTCTGGGAATTTCACCTTCATCACTGCCTTCACGGATGGGATGAGACCATTTTGCTCCATCACAAAATCACCTTACTCCCGAATGTCTCCTGTCAGGCTCCACGGTTGGGAAGGGCCTCCCATACACTACTGGGTGCCCTGATCACCTCTGCCCTCACTGCTTGCACAACTAGTTTTATTTCCTGTCATCCCACAAAAGGGCTATTCCCAATCTGTGAACTCCACGCCAGCCTCAGTTTCTAATATGCAGGCACGGATCCAAGCTGGGGGGGCCCAGCACCACATCAGCACCACATCAGCACCCCGGTCCAGCACAGCCCCCCAGCCAGTGCCCCCCTTCCTGCAGCAGCAGGTCCCGGCATCCCCGATCCCATCCATGCCGGGGGGCTGCTCCTCTGGTTTGAGGTGCTGCATTTCCCACCCCCACTTCTCTCCCTCTCCTTTCTGGTAACATCTCTGTTCACAGAGCAGCTCCAGAACCCCCACCACCCGCTCATGCAGGGATTCCAGTGGTTTCCATACACCCCAGGAGCCCTCACCCCAGCACACTCCCCGGTATCCCAAAGGTGCTGCCCCCGCCCAGCCTGTGCTGCTGACCATCCCTTCCTGCCAGCCCTGCAGCCCAACACTTCCCATTGGTGTGAACAGCTAATAATCCACTCACAGCTGCCAGAAATCCATGGATCATCCACTGGTTCTGGCAATGCCACAAAACCTTCCCCCCCTGCATCCACTTCCAATGAGGAAGAACGAGCCCTGCTCCTCTGGGCCAGGGTGTGGGATATGGGGAGGGTCCTGGGTAACAGGAGCAGGTTTTGGGTCCAGTGTTTAACATCAGCTACTGACGTCACACTTGTCGATCCCAACAGGACTGCAGCACAGGATGAGGTAAAAATGTGCTGTTATTTGAGTGGGTCATGACTGCAAAAGGACACAAGCCATTGCTGAGCCGTGCCCCCTGTTCTCCCATCCAGTGCCAGCCTTGTAGCACATTATCAGGATTGCATGGAGATTTGACCAGGGAGCAGCAGCAGTTCCAGGAGCTTGTCTTGGGTTTCCTGCATGGAACAAGGATGCTCCACCTAAAGCCTAGGAGGTCACCACCTCATTCACCTCCATGATGTCAGAGAGGCAAGCACGAAACCATGATCCTCTGTTTGATCTCCAGTGATATCCTGGTACAAGGGAAGATTTTGCCTCTTTTCTACAAACACTGCCCAAGGAGGTGACAGCTCCCAGAGTGCTCCCACAGGACCTCTGCACGGCATGTGTCCGCCAAGGGCTCCCAGGGGATGTGGCATTTGGAGCCCTTGAGCTGCAGGGTGGATCAGGAAGGGACTCCCTGAAGTTTGCTCCCCAGCTCCTGCAGCCATATAAGAGGAATCATGCCATGTGGATTTCTCATCAGCTGGAGTGGTTTGAAGACACCCCAAGCAGCAACAATGCACACCATCCTCTGGGACATTATGGGGCAATTTCCACTGACACGGTGTGGGAACCTTCCCCTGCCATCTCCGTCAGTGGCGTGAGGGTTGACAGGACACAAAAGGCCCAGAGCACCTCTCCAGCTCCTCCAATGTGGCAGGTCCCTGCAGCACAGCACAGCTGCTTCCCTGGGGAACACAGCAACTCCCCAGGGTCCCCAGCACTCCCCTCCCTAATTCATGAAAGCAGGGGCTGCAGAAGCCAGGCTCAGCCTCTGGCAGGTCACAGCCCATGGCAACCCTCTTCCCCACACACTGCACATATCCGTCCATCTGTCTGTCCGTCCATCCGTCCATCCCATTCCCCCTGCAATACCAAAACCCACAGACCCTGCCTCTCTGCCAGCAGCTGCCACCACAGCTCAGGGGCTGAAACCCTGGCTGAAGCTGGGGGGTCACAGTGATGCCGAGAGCTGGGAGGGGAGGGCCGTGGCACTGCCAGGGACATCTGCAGACACGTCGCTTTAGTGGGAGCAGCCCCGCGTTTCCAAGGCCATCCCAGATGTGAATGACCCCCTACCAGTCCAACCCTTGAGAAAAGTAGCTGGGGACTGAGCATGCCACCAAACTGGCACGTCCAGCAGTCACACGGCCCCGGCAGCCCTGCCATTCCCCTGCTATTCCCCTACTACCCCCATGCCCCGCCACAAATCGTCCCTCTCCCCCTGCCACAGGACTCCACTGTTCCAGGTCTCACCACCCCCTCCCTTCCTTACCGCTCCTGCAGCTCTGTGCTCGCTTGCCACCCTGCTCTGCCAGCCTCTCCAGCTGATACTGTATGGCAGGCAAGCAAGCCCAACACTCATGTCTGCACCAGAAGCTCCTGAAAACAGCTCTGATCCCAGCTGGCTCCTGCCAGACCACACATGGCAGCAGCCTTTTGATCTGAGCCCTTCTTCAGGCGCACCCTGTGGATCCGCATCCTTCCCCTCTTCCTCAGCCACCACCTGCAATGCAGCTCCAGCCCAGCCTTATCTGTACCACAGCCAGCAGCCCCTGGCCTGGCAAGCATGAGGGAGGGCATGGCTGCAGCAGCAGCTGGTGCTCTGGAATAACCTTTGTGCTCCAGAGCAAGTCACGGCTCTTATCCCCCAGACGGAGGCTGCGGAGATCATCCAGCTCTGCACAGAGATCCATCTTGCTGAGGAGCAGCATATTGCAAGGCAAACCCCTTGGTCTCTCCAGAGGCTGGAGCAGCAGCTGCTGCCTCCAGTGCTCACAGCCCCAGTGCTGTACTACAGGACCAGCATCCTTCAGGGTCTGCACCCCACGAGGCACACCAGGGTTATCCCCATTCCAGTGCTTCCTACAGGACACCAAGCACCAGCACAGGACACTGGCACTACTCACCCACAGAGGAGCGGAGTCCAAAGAGTTGCAGAGACATGAGCACAGTGAAGGCAGGGTTGGGCTCATGGCTAAGCCCACCACAAGAAACAGCCAGGAGACACAGACCCACACCTGGGAAGGTACTGGTGCTGCAGCCACGTGAGCGTGACACAGCAAGGGGCCAGTGTGTCCCAGCAAGGAGCTGCCCCTCACCAGTGCTCCCCAGGGCCCCTTGTGCTGTGCCACAGTTAAAGCTGCGCCACAGGGATGTTTTCTGGGGGATGGAATAACAACAGATCCTCAACCAATGAAGGGGGGTTCCCCCTGCACAGCACAATCCCACCCCAGTGAAGGCACAGAGCCCAGGAGGAGCATCCCACCATTGTGCCTCCTGACCTGCTCTGGGCATTGCTCCTCTGCACTGCCTGACCCATGCCGGAAAGGGAGAAAACTGAACAGACCATGGGAGCAAGAACGGCTCCAGAAGGGATGGGAGCTGCTGTCTGAACCAAAGGCTCTGTGACATCCCTACTGGCTCAGGGTTGCCGTGTGTCCTGACTGAGTTCCGAGGAGCACATGTGCCCTGGCACCATGCCAGCCCCCAGCCCATGAGAACACACACTGCCGTGACATCGTTTCAGTCCCATTTTGCTGCTCAGTGCAGCAGCAGGAAAGAAGCAGTTCCAACCCCCTGGCAGGATGCCTCACGCTGTGGATGGAAGCTGTGGAGTCAGCCTGGAGCCTTGTCGCTGTCCCAACCCAGCGTGTCCTCCAACCTCCCCACCCCAAAACGACAGATCGGCTGCACTTCTGACAGATACCACAGAGTCGGGAAATCCAAAGGCCATTGTGCTGCTCTGTGCAAGGTTAAATATATCTGCACAGCTCCTTGGGCTGCATTCCTGGGAGGCTGGAAGGATAAACAAGACTTCCTGCAGGAACTGGAGACAATGGAGGGATAATTAGTGCTAATGCCCAGTGCTGAAACAATGCAGGTAGCAAATATTTTGGACTTTTACACCCTCCTCCCCTTTTACACCCTCCGCCCCCCACCCTCTTCCCCTGCAATGCTCAGAAAGAGGCATTCAGACTGGTGTAACTGGGCTCCCAGGCCAGCTAAAAGAGACTCATGATTTAAAAGGAGGGAAGCTGCTGCTTCGGATGATTCAGCCTGGGGCTTCACCATTCCAGGCTTACCCGGGCAAGAGGCTGGCTGGCACACAAAGACAAGTCTTGGAGACACTTTTTCCCAAAGCCAGCCCAGCTCAAGCTGGGGACTGTGGGCCTGCATACACGGAGGGTCCCAGTGCAGATTTTGGAGATGGAGCTTGCACCCGTGCCCCCACTTGCACTTCCAGCATGGCACAGCCAGCGACGCCAGCACTGCTCCAGATTAGCCATGAGCAAACCGCAAGGAGAGCTCCCACATCGCTGCAGGAAGGGACCCCATGTTGCCACAGGGAAGGGACCCCCATGCCTTCCTCTGCAGCCAGCCAGAGGATACCAGAGATCTGCTGTTCCTACTGTTACCTCCTCTTCATTCCAGAGAAGGCCCAGCTAGGGCTTGTTTTCAAATCACAGCAATTTTTAATCCTTTTTCCTACCCCAGTCCCTTGGGAGTGCTCTGCAGACCAGTCAGATTTCTCAGTCTTCCTCCCGGAGCTGCAGAATGACAGAGGAACCCAGTGCTCCCTGGACACTTTTCCAGCGCATTACACAGGTTATTTAAAGCCTTTCAAGACAATATGCTCCCGCACACCCAGGTGACTCAATACCATTAGCATCTCTTTGGGGAGGCCTGTCCACCCTCACCACTGCTGCACAGGAGCACTTTGGCTCTTCATCTCAAAATAAAATTCATTTATAAACAAAAAAGCACCAATTCCCTTTGGCTCAGCCTCCCCCGGCAATATCCCCTGCCAAGGGGCTGGGTCTCTAGAGAGAAAAGGTGGAGGTTCCAGCACACAGATGGGAACGGGTATGGCAGAGCCACTGCTTGTCCTCAGGTCCCAAGCTCTGCTCTGAATGTCACAAACACCCATAGTGGCGTCCTTCACACTTTATGAGCCACATCAAAGGATGCTCCACCAGCAATACCACCCTGCATCCTCTGGGATCAGCCCCAAGCTCACTCCCCAGACACCCAGGAGCGGTGTCCTGAGCCAAGGACAGCAGCACAGCTGTGCCACTGCAGGACATGGATTCCCATGGCTCATGCCAGGAGGGGGATTAACTGCTGAAGGCAGGCATGGAGCTCACACAACCAGGGGAGAACCATGCAGCTCACCCCATCACCCCGAGGATCAGCCTGTGGCAATGGACCAGAGAACAACCCTCAACCCAGCACGGGCTGCATCCCAGAGCACACCAAACAAAAATCCACCATCCCCACCCAGTTCCTGGAGGATCTGGACCATGCTGGTTGCCTCCATCACCCCTGTTCCCAGCCATCTTGACTCCACCATGCTGCATCTCTCCAAAGTTCTCCTCCCCGCTCTGAGGGGCAGCCAAGGTAATTTTGGTAGCATGCAGGAGCTGCAGATCTGCCTGCCATCCCTTTCAGCTCTGCTCAGCTGCAATTCAGGAGATGAAGCAGGTATCTACAAAGGTAATTTCTTCCTGCCATCCCCGCTCCCTCCCGGCGGGCTGCCCGAGGGAGGCACAGGCTTCTGGCGACAAGAGGCACAGCACAGACAATACCTGCCCTCCATACACTAACGAGTTCTTTAAGGATCTGAAAGGAACCCAGAACGTTCTGAATTTTGCATTTGTCACAATCACAGGCGACGCCAGAGCCTCGCTGGGGGTTTGACACAAAGGCACCTTTGCCTCCAAGAGCATCTGACACTCCTGATTCCCCGTGGGAAGCTGCTGCAGCTCTGCAGACAGAGGCAAAGCTCACAGCCACTGAGGAAAAGCTCACAGCTGGGCAAAAAGTCCTGGGGTGCTGAAGGGAACATAGCACTCTGCAGGGTCACTCTGGGACTGACCACAACAGTGGCCAGAGGCTTGGGAAAGTATTGACAGCAGCAAAAGAGTTTAAAAAATAATAGTGTTGAATATATATATATATTCAGTCTGGCAGGCCCATGGTCTCCCTCATCCAAGTGCTGGAGCACTCAGCAGCTTTCCAAGGCCCCTCTCCTGCCTGCAGTCACCCCCACATGCAGCAAGGACACCAGGCCGGCAGCAGAGCTGGATCTGGTCCCACGGCGGCTCCAGCATGGCCAAGGGGCTGTGCAGTGTCCCCAGCCATATGGCACCCCCTCCGTGACACAGGTCACCCTGTCACTGCTGAGTGACCCTGCAGATCATCTTAGTCACTTCCCAACACGTAGAGGCAGGGCTGTAATGGTGCGATGATTATTCATGAGATGGAGCTGCTAAAGGACTTCAGAAATCAGATAAAAGGGGTGGAAAAAGGCTGATAGATTTAATGCCAGAAAACCACAAACTTGTCACATGTGGAGACAGGGGACAGGAAGGTGACAGCAACAGCACCCATACAGCCCTCTCTGATGCCAGCTAAATCTCCCTCCCCAATACAACGAAGCCATTGACCAGAGCAACGTCCTTCCCAGAAATTCAGTTCTGCGCTATCTGCAGGCTCTCACAGCTGCCACAAGGCAGCCCAAATACTGGGAGAACAGAGAGGCCAGGAAGGATCTGATCTGGATTCAGGGGCCAAGAAGAAAGGAGCAGATATCATAAAAAGAAGGAGCCTGCTCCTGGGAGAGGCCAGCTCTCATCAAGGAGAAACAGGAGAATACTCAGGAGAAAAACAAACCTGAGAGGCAAAGCACAGAGAAGCGGGGATCCCAGACAGTGTCAGGCATGGCCGTGGGGATCCCCAGAGGACATGTCCCACCTCCCACGGAGGAGAAGGAATGTGACGAGGAAGAAGGCTCAGGAGTATTGCTCCTCACCGAGTCACAGAGCTCAGCACTCAACACCCTCCTGCCAGACAAACCCCATCCTGTTCTCCCTGCTGCAAGCACACAAATGCTTCCAGCACCAGGAAGCAGAGCAGGAGCCACTGCAGCCAGGCAAAACCTCCAAGCTAAAAAAAATGTCAAAGCATGTTTCTAGGAGGGGAAAACATCAACACAGGCAGTGAGAGACACCAGTGGAGAGTGCAAGGCCAGGTTCCAGCAGACTTGTGAGCCAGCCGGGATCCTCACTCGGTGCTGCAGCCCCCGCACACACCGTTCAGGAGTGTGGCACTGCTAGAGCAGGGTAAGGGGGGAGAACCCCTGGCAACACAGCGCTGCCATGTGTTCCAGCCGTGTGTTCCAGCCGTGTGTTCCAGCCGTGTGTTCCAGCCGGGCGTGGGGAGAGGCCAGCGTGCACACGGGCTGCTCTGGGGACGTGCTCCCAGCACAGCTCCCCTGCGCCGGCTTCAACATCAGCTGCTTCATATAAACAAAATGCCATTATGCAGCCTGAGCCAATGTGTTCCTGCAGCAGGCCAGAGCTTTTGGATTCCTGCTGCCTGGGGAGCACCAGCGCTGTGCTGGCACACCACGCTCCCATGTGAGAGTCCGCTGAGGTCCACGAGGAGCTCTGGGGATGGAGACTGAGCCCTGCTCACCTGGGATCACCTGGAGCCGGCTGCCCAGGACCGTGACCCACTGCGTTCCAAATACCTCAACAGACAGAGACTCCAAAGCCTCTCCAGGCAGCATTTCACCAATCTCACAGTTAAAAACCCCCACATTTTCTCTCATGAGATCTCAGTCAGATGCGAGGAGTTAAGAAGATGCATACACCTCGTCAAAATCCACAGTACCAGGGCAGCAATCACCAGCAGCCATGGGTGCTCTTGGCTGTCCCACCAGGGTAAAATACCTTGTGAAGTACTTCCAAAGCCTGGATCCACACCTGTTCCCTTGCATGGGAAGCAGATTCAGTGCTGGGGCTCTAGAGGACTTACAGGAGGGATGTGAAGCTCCTGTGCCTGTTCTTTCCCCACTACATGGAGACTGCAGACCCCTGCCACCCTCATGTGCCTCATTCCTCCTCTCCCACACCATCTGTCTCCAGCTGGTGCTGAAGAGAAACTGCAAAGAAAGAGGCCAGAGAGCAGCTCCCACACACCCCAGAGCCTTGGATACCCCAGGGGCCAAAGCAAATCCCAGGGTAGGGGCACCCCTGCACCCCAGGCAGAACAAGCACCACAGCCACCAGTGCCACCATCACAGTGTCACGTTGGGGCTCAGTATCAGCACGAGAGTGCAGATGGCAGCCTGTGCCACCACAGCATCCAGCCAAAACCCCAGGCTGCTCCTTAAAGAAGTCCCTGCAGCTCAAAACCTCCCCAAATTCCTCCCTCGCAGGAGGCTCAGGGGGCAGTGAACCAGAGCAGCTGCCCACAGCCCCACACCACAAGCTCAAAGGCCAGTGCTACTGCCCCAGCCCACCCCTGCTCTGGGTTCCTGAGCATCCTTGAGCCTGCCCTTCCCTGCCTCACTGCATTCAGTCCTGTTACACAACCAGGTTTGTGGGGTTCTTTGAGGATCATCCATGAAATGCATTTAAGCAGCTCTGTGTCTCTTTGAAACCACAGAAAGCAAATTTATTCCTCAATGTTGCTGCTGTGCTGTTGGAGGATGTTGTGGGCTGCACCTTGGAGGGCTGGCACATCCCAGCCTCTCCTGTGCCCCCACAGATCTTCTCCACATAACACTGATCACCCTGGGCCTGAACCCTGCTCCAGCCAGGCCTCTGCCTCCTGCCTGAATGTAATTTTTTCCTCTTCAGTCAATCAACTCAAAATTGGGTTCGTGTATTAAAGCAAAATTTAATTTCTAGGCCATTACCCCAACGTGGTCTAGTTCCTGCATCTGCAAAACGAGCAATAGACAAACAGACTGAGCAATTCATTTCCCTCTTAGACACGAATCTCAATCATACACAACAATAATGACATTCCACAGAGGCATGGAGCCCTTTCATTTTGGAATCCCATGGAAAGTGTGTGAAGCTGGGGGACCCTTGATGCAGCCGGCACATGGCCCTGCTATATGTGCTCCTGCACGGCTGCAACACATGTCCCTTGGACCTGCCCTCAGAGTTTCAATGATGCAGCAAGTTTCCATTTATTTCTCACACTGGCTTTTCACAAGCCTCTGGGTTTTCCTTTTCCCCCTCTAGCAGAGTTTCCAGACAGGGAGATCTATAAAATACACAGTTTTGAGACCTAAGAACTTTGCAGCATCCAGCTGTAACATCTGTTAAAAAATCCCAGAAAAATTAAGAACTCCAACTCCCCCAAAGAAACAAAAACCCCACACAATTCTCCCCTCCCTCTCCCCCACTTCCTTTCAGTCACTCTACTGTTTTGAGAGTAAAAAACTCGGAAGCAGTTTAACCCACACGGTGACAGCAGCATCCCCATTCATTCACAGGCCACTCTGGCTGAGATTCCATTCCACCCGGATCCCATCCGCACCCTTTTCCTGTCCAAGGGCGGAAATCCCATGGGAAATGCCCAAAAAGAAGCAAGCCAGCTGCCACCACCCAGCTGGGAAGACCTGGCAGCCGTGTTAGGCTCCTGCAGCAGCTCCTCACTGGGACCTCCCAGCCTGCACAGCTTCAACAATAAACAGTTTCCATCAGAACCACCACAAGCCTTTTCCACTTTGACTTAAGAGACTCCCCCAGTTCAGCACAGTCCAGAATGTTCCTGGCCCATGCCAGGGCAGCCCTGGCTGAAGTAGGCGCAGACACAGAACACACCAGGCTTTCCCACACACCTGGGTGTGGGGAGATGTGATGGCACCTGCAATGGTGCAGTGTCCCCTTCCCAGTCTGGGCCTCTGGAAGCAGCCACTGGTGAAACACCAGGGGATATGTGGGACAGCCAACATCCCCTATGAGCAAACACACAGAGAAGAAAGGGACATCATATACAGGGAGGGAAAGAGAGACAGGGACATGATATTTATGCTGGACGTCAGGAAATGTGTTTTCACCCAGCGGGTGGCTGAACACTGGGATAGGCTCCCCAGGGAAGTGGTCACGGCCCCAGGGCTGCCAGAGCTCAAGAAGCACTTGGACAACACACCTTAAGGCAGATGATGGGATTCTTAGGGTGTCCTGCCCAGGACCAAGAACTGGACTTGATCCTGATGGGTCCCTTCCAACTCAGCCTAGTGAATGATTCTATGGAGAGGGATGACAGCAGCATTAAAATGCAGGGAACTCGCCCAGCAGAGATGTTGCCTGCCCTCCTGGCATCCAGGGCACTTCAGGTTTGTTTGCTGGGGGAAGAAGCCAAGCCAACAGTGACATTGGGGACCAGTGAGCTGCACGGAGGCTGAGTGCACCACAGAGCTGAGACTGCATGGAAAGGAGACAAACAGTGGTCCAGCCTGACCCTCCCACCAGCCCCAGCTGCACCCCAGCTTTTTGTCACCCAGCCCCATCCCCAGATTGGAGTGGTCCTGGGGGCCAGCAACTCACTCCTCTCCCTGCTGTGTTGATGGGCATTACTGGGGGCTGGGGGCTGCCTTCCCCCCAGCAATGAGCTGGGTGCCCCAGTAAACAAGGGCAAGGGTGTCCCCACCCTGGCCACAGGACCCGCCTGGCTCCGGGGCGGGGGGCCAGAGTGGAGGCAGTGATGAACTGCCAGGCAGCACAATTAGCTGTTTCCTGAGAAAGTGCAGTGCATCCAGAGGCACAAAAAGGGCAATTCTGCCACCGGTCACGCTCCCTGGCCCAGGGGCTGGGACAAAGACAGGGGAAGGGCAGATGCTGAAGCCACCACATCCTGCCAATGCTGGCAGGGCCCCCAACGCTGGCACCCCGAAAGCCAGGGCTGCATTGTGGCTAGCTCTGCCCCATGTCCTCCCAAGGATGATGCAGCCACAAGCTCAGGGCTCAGCACTGTCCCCATCCCTGCGCCCAGGAATCAGAGGCAAGTCCAGGGCTGCTGGCACAAAGACCCAACCCGACATTTCCAGCACCATGTAAGAACACAGGCAGGCACCCAGAATCTGAGGGGTGAGACACTCCCTGCACGCTGCTGGAGCCCCCTGCCCTCGCACAGCACAAGGCGCCTTTCAGAGCCACACAGACACACCATTCTCCCGCTGCTGACCTCCTTGCCCTGGCATTTTTGGGATTCAGGCTCCACAGTGGCGAGCAATGGCGTTGGAAGCAGCAGCTCGAGGCCAGTCACCAGCATCCCCATGTGTCACTAATCAGAGGGGCCGATAGAGCTGTTGGTTCATTCACACAAGATGACAGTACAGTACTCATTAGACTCTAACGTACACTCGCTTTCAGGCAAAGAACACTAAAAGCAAGGGAAAGCAGTGACACAGGCTCCAGCCTCCCCAAGGCTTTGTCCCTCCCCAGGAGGGAGCTCAGGGGAGCAGCCACAGACCCTCTCACCCCAATGAGGGGAGCACCAGCCTCAGAGGGGATCTGAGCAGGGAAAGGCAGGTTTGTACTGAAGGTGTGTTTGTTATCAGCAGCAGCACCTCCAGAGGTACAAAATAATCACACTGCTCATCAGCTTCCTTTAATGAACCAGCTGTGCAGCCTGCAGAGACAGTTCTGGTTCCAGCATCTCTGATGGGACAGCCATGGGCTGTCCAGTGACCGGCCTTCAGGATGCACCAACTCCCTGAAGCCAGGGGCTGACCCAAGGGCTAACAGACTCAACATCCCACTCCCCACCCAGCTGACAGCTCAGAAACCCACAGAGAGCCCAGGGAAGTCACAGCACTGGTTTGGAAACATCAATCCATAGATAGATGGATGGAGCAGGAATGGAGCAGGGATGGAGCAGGAGACAACATAATCCTGGCTTTAAAAGTAATTTATCAGTCTTGCATGGTCCCAGGGCCAATCCCAGCCCACTCACAAACACGCACATACACCAACACGCACCCCTGAGCCACGCCTGCACCGCGGAGCCCAGCATAGATCACCCGGTGCATGCTCTGCAAGGCAGGGATTTATCACCTACTGCAGCTCCATTTCTTTTGCAAAGCAGCATCTCCAAACCAGGCAGGACGCGGGCTGTGCACAGACACGGCCTCCTGGCCGCCATGGAACGCTGCACAGGGCACAGACCTAGCTCTGATCGTAGCAGCCAGCACACCCAGAGCTCTGTAACCACCTGCCTGAACCAAGACAGCTGCTGCTGTAGTTGGCATCAATTCATCCTTCCTCCTCATGTTCCTATCGCACTTACTGTCTTTTCTCAGGAGCATCCTCTTGGTGTGAGAGCATTCCAGCACCGCTGTCTGACCTAGCCTCCCTCCCTTCGTGCTGTGGCCAGTTTTATTACCCCTTGGTTAGGGGCACAAGCCGAGCATGGAGCCTCGAGTCTGCTCCTTGATGGTGAAATGCAGCAGCGACAACCTCAGCACAGAGCCCAAGGTACCCACGGAAGCAGAGGCAGCTCTGCCATAGCCCCTCCAGCACAGACCGAGGGTCACCGCACACCACTGCAGCGGGGGGCAGAGGAGAGAAGGACACTGCTGACCACATTAGAATGGTCAAGGACCAGCCTGAGCCCACACTCAATGCCCCGCAGGCAGGCCGACAGGTTGGTGGCACCTCCCAGATATGCCAGACACTGCCCGATGATGCCCTGCTGCCACCCGGGAGCCCTGTGCTCCGCTAGGCACCGCTGCCAGCTCCCACCCGGCTGCGGCAGCTCCTCTGGCAGAGCCGGTCTCCTTGAAGCCGCCTTCCGACAACAAAAGCTGAGCCGAAACCTCCGGGCTGGCTGGGGAGGCCTGGGCGACAGCCAGGAAGGGCAGGAGCCATTAACACCGGCGTGTCCGGACTTGAGGGAATGACGGAGCAACCAGAGCCATCTGCCCTCTCCAGAAACTCCGCAGACCGCTGGGCAGAACGGCCCTTTGCTGCACTCCAGTCCTTGCCAGCTGTGCTCTAACCCTCGCCAGCTGTACACATAGGGTCAATAAACCTGCGATCAGGATGTTTTTTGAGGTAAAACACAAAAATAAAGCAAGAACGAGGTGTCACTCGGGCACGTTTTCCAGCAGCTCCACAGATCCTCGGCGCGAGCAAACACACTCCGCTGCCAGGCCACGGGTGACACCCCAAAGCGCGGGCAATACCCCGGAAACGTCTCCCGACCCCCGATGCACTGGGGGCTGCGCTGACAGACCCCCCACACATGCCCGTGTCTCTCCTCTGCGGCTTCCAAAGCGCTGGTCACGGAGCCCGCTACCGTTTCACTTTCATGGCCCTGGAGTTCATCAGAATTCCAGCTGCGCCGCGGGGGAGGGGGGGGGGGAGGGGGGACGACCAGGAGGATCAGGGCAGCACCGGGCCCGCACCGGGCCCGCACCGGCTCTGCGGCAGCGACGGGAGCCCGGCACCACAAACCGCTGGGATCTGAAATGCGGGCACCGGGATGGAAGGCGGGAAGGATACGATACTCTCCACCGTAAAATTCGGGCACGGGGGAACGGCGGGGGAATGACGAGGTGGGCGCGGGGTCCCTACAGCCACGGGCAGGAAGCCGGTATCCGGGGCCGGCGAGTCAGTACCCGCTCCGCCCGTAACGCACCGCCGCTTCCCAGCAGGACGGCTCCCGGCGAACCGAGGGACCGGGAAGGCCGTGGGAAGCCCCGAGCGGGGACGGGCCACCCGGGTCTCCCCGTCAAGCGGCGGAAGGTGCCCGGGCGGGCTGGCAGACGCACTCGGCAGCCGGGAGAGGCGACTGGGAGCGGGGGGAGCGGCCACGGCCACGGCCACGGGCTCCCGGGAAGGGCGGGACCCCCCCGCCCCGGCACTTGCTGCAAACCGGCGGGAAGGGCCGCGCCGGGGCCCCGACGCCCGGCTCGGTGCTTCTTCCCGCCCCGGTATCTGGCGGCGGGCAGCGGCAGCCCCCCCTCGACTCGGCGTCCCCTCCCGCCCCGATGCCGGTACGTACCGGCGGCCCGCGGGAGCCTCCCCGGCCCGGCCCG
>VZTX01008700.1:0-14970 GCA_013400915.1 Pardalotus punctatus | reverse complement strand
CAGAATCCCATCCCAGCTCCACAGACTCCTTTCCCAGCTCCACAGAATCCTTTCCCAGCTCCACAGAATCCTTTCCCAGCTCCCCAGAATCCCATCCCAGCTCCACAGACTCCTTTCCCAGCTCCACAGAACCCCTCCCCAGCTCCACAGAGCCCCTTCCCAGGCCGGGCTGGATGGGCCTTGGAGCACTCTGGGACAGTGGGAGGTGTCCCTGCCCATGGCACTGGGTGGGCTTTGGGGTCCCTCGAAACCCAAAGTGTTCCACGATTCTGTGACTCAGGATTGGGATCCCTGTGCTCCCCCTTTGCCCCCGTGCCAGAGTGGGACAATTTCTGATGTGTTCTGTGCTCCAGTTCTCACCAGTGGGTCAGGGACCCCTGGGGGAGTTCCCTGCTGCAGGGGGAACTGGGGACAGTTGAGACACTTTGTGCCACACGGTGACACTCGATTTGCACTCTTTGGAGTTTCAGTCATCGCTCTTCAAACCCTCCTGGGCTGAAATTGTGTTTGTGCCTGTTCCCATCCAAGCTCTTCTGAACAGCTCCTGTCAGTTGTGAGAGGAGACCTGGAGCAAATACATCATTAAATAGCTGGAGAGGAAAGGGTGGCCACAGTGACCTCAGTGCTGGCATTTATCAACTTCCAACCTGCTCCTTCGGAATAGTAATGGTTCCTTAATGTACACTTTAGAGTGGAATTACCTCTGTAGGCTGAATGCTTTGCAGCACACAGCATAAATATTCCATAGAACAGAATGGATTCATAGAGTGCAATATTTATCTCTGATAGGGCCAGTCTTACCCAAGTATCACTAAGTGGTCACAGACTCCAGGGTTTTTCACAATCTCTCACTCTTATCCTTTATGTGATGGTTTTATTTTGGGAGGAAGGGTATTTTACACTTTCTGTATCCAGAAAGAAAATGATGAACATCTTGGCTCCTGTAGGACTGGAGGGAGGAGGGAGGATGTAAGTGGTGGATTACAGGTTGTAAGGGAGCTGTGGGTGACTGCAAACAGCTTTTCACTGAGCAAAGTCAGGCTCTCCTTAAGGGAAGGATAAATCTTGTTCGTTGGAACAGAACCCAGTTGTTCCAGGGAACCGGTGCTGCAGTGCTTTAAACAGCGTGGGGGGAAGGAGAAGGAGAGGTTTCTATCCAGCCACACATTCCCACCAGCATCTGGCAGGGGAGGGGAAAAGCCAGGAGAGAGGGAGATTTGTGAGGGAGGAGAACTGCTGAGCTTCCTGTAGCTTGTGGTACAAACAAAAATAATAAAAAATAGCTTTTAAAAGGTTTGTGGTGCCCAGGGTGCTCTGCTTTGATGAGCAGCCAGGAAAAATGAGGAGAGGCTGTCCCAGGCCTGCCTGAGGTGGATGTGCTGCTTCTGCTGCTTCCTGGGGAAGGCTTGGCCAGCACCGGGTGCGGTGTCTGGGTGAAACCACGAGGCTGGAGTTACGATGTGCAGGCACTGCAGAGGTGCCGTTTGTCACCTCAGGAGCTCTCTGGGGCAGGGATTGGTCTGTTCAGGGCTTGCTGCTCTTCCTTCAGCCCCTCATAAACCAGCCTCTCTCCTGTGATGGTAGCAGTGCTGAGCTCTCAACATGGATGCTAAGCTCAATTAATTTAAGTGCTTTGCTCTTTGGATGAAAACTGAATTTTAAGTATTGCTCTGTTAAATTCCATCTTTTCAGTCCTGCAGCTGAGGGTATCCAGATGAATTTCAGGCTGATGGATTCCCAGCATGTCACTCTGTTCTGTGTGGATTAGTTTTACAGCCTCTCAATTCCAGCACTCCATGTGCTCCTTAAGCAGAATAACTGCAAAGCTGTGCAGTCTGAGAGGGGATTCCTTGGGTAAATGCTGGCCTTAATTAAAGCGCCCGAGTTTCCTTTGGTTTATGCAGGAATTTGAAAGGCACAGAAGATCAGAGTGGGAGGGGAAGAGCTCAAGGGGATGTGGTGTGAGGGGGTGGGCTCGGGTCCTTCCTGTGGCACTGCTTGGCCCCAGCAATCCCTGCCTGGGCCTGAAATGCTGCTCACGCTGAGGGGAACAGCCCAGTGCTGCTTCAGGTGATGGAAAGCCCTGAATGAAGCCCAGGTGTTTGCCATTAACAAGGAATGAGTTCTTTCTGGCATTGCTTGACAGACTGGAGTCATTCTGCTGGCTCTGTTGAGGACCTGGCGGCTGGGGCTGCTCCAAGGCTCACAGACAGGGAGCTGCTCATGGATCGCCCGTGCCAGGGCCTCCTGTGAGAGCTCCTGGTGTTTCACCTGCTTCTGGTGATCTTATTATGGGATGTCAGAGACTGATGCCTCTTCTAATGGCAATGAAGAGAAATAGAATCATGGAATCATTGGATGGTTTGGGTTGGAAAGGACCTTAAACCCCATCCAGTCCCCATCATGTCCCAGGGACACCTCCCACTGTCCCAGGCTGCTCCAAGCCCTGTCCAGCCTGGCCTTGGGCACTGCCAGGGATCCAGGGGCAGCCCCAGCTGCTCTGGGAATCTGTGCCAGGGCTGCACCTCCCTCCCAGGGAGGAATTCCTTCCAAAATCCCATCTATCCCTTCCCTCCCGCAGCTACAGCCACCAGGATGCTGAGCATGGTCACAGATCTCAAAAGACAAATCTATTCAGACCCTTTCCTTGTTGTGGAAGCCTTCCTCCCCCACTGGTTGGAAGAAACATCCAGGAAAATCTGCCCAGAGGCGGAGCTGTTGCAAGGGAGCCCTGGTGGGGAATGCAGAACCATCCGTGGTCTCTGATGGGTTCTGAAGGAGCGTGGATGTCCATCAGCCTGAGGTGACAGCTCCCACCAGCCACGCTGCTCTGTCCCACAGACACCACACAATCCATGCACAGCTCCCACTGGGATCGGGACATGGCCTTAGGGTGTTGGGGTTGGCAGGGAAAGGAACGGGGATCACTCTGCAGCTCCCCTGAGCTGAGCTGCACCTTGGGCACTTTCCCTTCCCGGACTCAGGATCTCTGTGGGTGCAGAAAATCGGGATCAGCCCTGCCCTCAGGGCAGCAAGGAACCATTCCCTGACATCTTCCACATCCTCTCCCATCCCCAGCAGCAATTTATAACCCCGGCTCTAATTTGCTCACTGCTAAACGTTTGCACTGATACCAGAAACTGGTAAAATCTCCTCCTTTGGGACCCTGCTGCTTTGTGCCTTTGAAGAGATGCAAACAATGGAAATCAAGAGTAAGAGATGGAGATATCAGAATGACAATGCAGTTATTAAAGACCTGAATCCTGCCAGGGGTCTGTTCTCAGGATAGAAATTAAGATGATCACAGGAACACTGAGTTAAATAGAACAGTCATGAATGAAACCTCACAAAAGGCAGACATTTATTCCTGCACCTCCACAGAGAAGGGAAGAATTCTGAGAGCGGATAATCAGCCATCCTTATTTCTGTATTGCTTCCTTCACACCATTCCCCTGCATCAGCTGAGTCTGCCTGGGGGAAACAGGATAAATATTGTCTGTGGGACAGCAAACGCTGCCAGAGCAGGGTGAGGTGTGGAACAGGTGCCCTGGGTGACCCAGGGAGAGGCTGTGGGAAAGGTGCAAAAGGAGGCAGCAAAGGAAGCAATTCTGAGCACAGTGAGTCCTGTCCTACAAACGGGCTCCAAGGGCCCTTTGGGCTGCAGGGAAGGAAGGGGCACTTCGGGCACTTTGGGCACGTTGGGCTCTTTGGGCACTTCAGGCACATTCGGCTCTTTGGGCTCTTTGGGCAGTTTGGACACTTTGGGCTTGTTCGGCTCCTTGGGCTCTTTGGGCACATTGGGCACTGTGGGCACTTTGAACACTTTGGGCTCTTTGGGCACTTTGGGCTCTTTGGGCAGTTTGGACACTTTGGGCTTGTTCGGCTCCTTGGGCTCTTTGGGCACATTGGGCACTGTGGGCACTTTGAACACTTTGGGCTCTTTGGGCACTTTGGGCTCTTTGGGCAGTTTGGACACATTGAGCATTTTGGACACTTTGGGCACGTTCGGCTCTTTGGGCTCTTTTGGCACGTTGGGCACTTTGCTTCAGAATTCTCCCTTTTCCCTGGGCACCAGAGTTGGGTTTGATTTCAAGTTCCAGTTTGTCCTTTGTCTCCACCAAGGCTGAGTGCTCCCAGCTCCAGGGAGTTGTAGTTACAAGGGAAGATGTCTGGAATGTGTGTGAGGACAGAGTTGGCAGCGAAGGGTGTGGAAGTGCTGAAAGGAAATTTAAAGCTGACACGGAGCCTGTGCTGGATCTGGTGCGATGCCCAAGGGTCTCTGTGTACGGACAAGGCTCCTCCGTGCTGGACAGAAAGGGGAGAGGAAATCGCCATCCTTGGCTGTCAAGTTCACATCTCCAGCTTTGTCTGAAGACTCTGAAGCTCAGGGCCCATCTGTTGTGAGGCACCAACACCAGGATGCTGGGAAGCCCAGAGGAGGCTGATCACACACCGGCTCAGCTGTTTGCAGCAGTGACAAAACCATCTGGAAACCTCTCCCAGGAAAGTGTCTGTCCCATTCCCACCGGAAAGAGATGTGACACAGCTCCAGCAGCTCACGATCCATTCTCTATGTTATTCATTTGACATCTCCTTTTGCCTAAGGAACTGCACATGTGGTGCTTTGTGGATCCCTGTATCCATAGGACCTGGATCAGCAGCTTCCTCCTGGATGGACACCCTTGTACTGGATTTACCGATTTGTGTGTGCTGTGAAAATGGCAAAAGGAGCAGAAAATATTTATTATTAAGTATCAAAAAATTTACTTGACTTTAGGAGAAATGAAGGCAGTGCCTGAGCAGAACAGGTCAGTAGGTGATGGTGGAAGAGGAGAGAGCAGATCCTTGGAATTCACACGAGGGAAGGGCTGGAGCTGTGTCAGGGAGGCTCAGGCTGGAGATCAGGGCAAGGTTCTTCCCGCAGAGGTGCTGGGCACTGCCCAGGCTCCCCAGGGAATGGTCCCGGCCTCGAGGCTGCCAGAGCTCCAGGAGCGTTTGGCCAGCGCTGCCAGGGATGGACAGGGTGGGGTTGTTGGGGGGTCTGGGGTGGGACTGGGTGATCCTGGGGGGCCCTTCCAGCTCAGGGTATTCCATGGTTCCATGATCCCTGTCTGTCTGACCCCTCTCCCAGGCAGTTCAGCCCTGTCACCCCGGTGTCTTTGGCTCCCATCTCCCTCTGGCTGCCGCTGGGGACGGCTGGGATGTGTCCCAGTGGGAGTTGGTCCCTGCCAACTCCGTTTAGATCAGTTCCCATCAACCTTGCCTGGGGCTTGGAGCCTCCTGCCAGAGACACAGGAGCTGCTCCAGTGGGGAATTCTCCCATTAACCCCAAACCCTCGCTCCCACCCAGCACCTGCAGATCCATTCCCTGCTCCTCTGCAGTGTCTGAGGGAAAGGGAATGAGGGATTCGGGCCAGAAAGGATCCTGCTGTCAGCAGGAGAGGCCCAGGTTTGCATCAAATGCAGTGGAACCCAAGGCTGGGGTGGGTGGGTGCTTCCCAGGGAATGCTGAGGGGTGGGAATTCCCAAGGAGAGGCTGCAGGGGCAGGACAGGGAATGCTGAGGGGTGGGAATTCCCGGCTGCAGGGGCAGGACAGGGAATGCTGCACACAAACACTTGCTCAGTTCAGTTATTGCAGGGCCCAGGCTGTGCCCAGTGACCCACGGCACTGATTCCCAGTTTGCCCCAGCACTCACAGCTTCCTTGCCTGGAAACTGCAGAGAGCTGCTCTAAACTCCAATTACACCATTACACATTTCGGAATTTTTGTTCCCAGCCAGTTCCTTTCCTCTGCCTTCCTCCTTTCCCGCAGCAGCCGCACAGATCCCGTCCTGCAGCTCCTCTCTAACCCTAGAGGGTGCAATTCGCTCAGAGAGCCTCAGCACGACTCCGAGACTGGAATTCCAAGGATTCCTGACAAGTCAGGGAGGTGGGAGAGGAGCTGATGGCAAGGACACCTCAGCCAACGCACTCCAGGTTCAAGAACTGCGTTATTCCCTGCCTGCCTCAGCTCAGGATATTCTGTGATTCCATGAGTGGAGATGTAAAAATTCACAGAATTGTTTAGGTTCATAATTACACTGTAAAGGGACAGGAAAATCTGTTTTTCATGTCTCTACAGTCAAGAGCAGATGAGTAGGAAAAGAGCTCCTTTGGTAATTCCACTTTCCAGGAGCCCATTAGTGACACACACAGATCCTGCTCTGCGCTCACTTCAATGATCACAAATCCAGGGAATTAATTTCCCATCCTCTCTGGAGGGAGACAGTGCAGGTCAATAGGAGCAGGTGGGAATGGGACACAAAGACGTTTTCCATTGTGTGAAACTGCACTTCGGGCTCTCTGGGAACTGCTCAGACACTGAACCCACTGTCAGGTGAGTGTTCAAAGGAGTGAAACAGTGGCTGGAGCTTCCCTGGCATTGATGGGTTTCTCCAGCGGGGCCACTTGCTGCCTTTGAAAGGAAGGGTTGGGGTGGCTGCCGTGGATGTTCCCAGCGAGCGAGGGAGCAGGGACAGCGCCAGGAGCGGCTGCTCCCTGCGAGAGGAGCCTGCCTGGAGCAGGGACACGCAGGGACGGGGGGAGGCAGCAGAGCAGCCCCTGGGTGCTGATTTAGCTGCGCTTGGGGGGCCTGGCACAGACTCCTGGGGTGGAGGATGAGCTTCAGGAGCATGAAAAAGGGGGAAAATGTTCAGGGAAGCTTTTGAAATGTCAGGTATGGGAAGGCTGATTTCTGAATGAAATCACAGCCCCCTCTGATCTTTAAACTTTGTAACTGTGGCCCTGTTTCTTCCTTTTTACCTTTGTCACAGCGAGCAGTTCTTTTGACAGCATTATCTCCACATTAACTTTGTTATCTGGTGTGTGCCTTTGTGATCTGATCTTTGAAGTGAATATCCCATTATACTATTTGGGAATAGTTCTCAGGAGTTCAGACTATTTAAAGCTACAAAGCTTCCAGGAGAACTGACTTTTTCAGCTTATGTCTAAGTCAGTCACTGAGTTCTTATTGCAAATATCCTCTCCTGCAATGTTGTGTGGAGAGAGAAATTAAACCCCTTAAACTCATGGCACTGAGAGTTTATTGCTCATCCTAAATTGGCCTTGGCATATTGAGAGGATGGGGGATGTGCAGTTCTGAATGTGAGGTTGTCATCTTAATTATTGTTTTCAAGTACAAAAAAAAAAAAAAAAAAAGCAGAGATTGCAGTTGTTTTCTTTGGTTCAATGGAGCAAAAGCAACAAATGCTTCATTCTGATTTCCATCGATGGAAATGAATTCTGAAGGTCAAAAGATGAGTAAATAGTGGAGCTGAAAAGATTCTTTTCTAGTTAAAAATCTTTGTATTATAAATAGTAATTCACTGGCAAGAAAACAACAGAGGAGGGTTAAAGGATAAGGGGAAAAAACAGATCCTGAAAACTTCTTCACTGATAAGCTTGTGAACATTTGCCATGTTTTAATCCTGGTCTTGTACTTCCTACTCTTTTTTTTTTTTAGACTTTTCCTTTTGCTAGAGGAAATGACAGATGGGCAGAAAATAAAGTATAAAACCGTACAAAATGTAAATTCCATATTTTATGGAAATGGTAGGAGGAAACAAAGCTTTCTATTTATAAACCAGAGCCGCTTGTCAAGGACCCTTCAAGCTGTTTTCAGACGCGCTGCTTGCTGGCAGCCAGAATTCCCCCCAGATCCGCAGGACAGGAGGATGGAAAGGGCTGGGGAAGCTCAGCCGTTCTCTGCTCCGGCCCCGGGGATCCCTCTGGGCCCTGCTCCCCTGGGACGGAGCACGGCGATCCCTGGGGATATCGGGAGCTTCCCTGAGGCTCCAGAGCTCTGCCACTCTGGTGTTCCAGCCCCATGGCACAGTGTCTCGGGTTAGAGACAAATTTTCCAGGTGGGAAGCACTCTCAATAAAAGCCTCCCCCAGCAAAGGCCTCTGACACCCCCTCCCCCACCACAACAGAACCTCTTGGATGAAAGTGGAAAAAAAAACCAAAACAAAACAAACTGTTTATTTAATAACACACGCAGGGTGCCCTACAAGGCACAAGGGAAGGGGAAAGAGGGAAAAAACAAACCCAAATTATTAAACCTGGGTGAACAACTGAAGAACTTTAGTGTCCTTTTCCTCAGGTGCAGCTTCCCCCACTCCAGGGATCCCCGGAGAGCCGGGTGGAGTTGCTCNACCACATTTCTAAGCACATATGCAAACGATAGGGAATACAAGTATCATAACATCACCCCAAGACACACAGCTAGCGGGAATTGCTGGGGAAAACGCCCCAGAATTGGCCTTTGCCCTCCGCAGTCCCGGTGGTGCCGAGCAGAACGCGCAACCTGCCCCAGGTGAAAGGAATTTTTGCTGGAGTTCCGCTCCCCTTCCCCGGCTCCTGGACAAAGCTTTGTCAAAGGGCACAACTTGGAATAAATAAAGAATGTGGATTGTCCAGACAGGGTGTGGGGAGTCCCTCACGGGGGATGTTCCAGGACCATGTGGACACAATCCCAGGCCGGGTGCTCTGGGATGGCCCTGCTGGAGCTGGGACCAGAGGAGCCACTGTGGTCCCCGTCAGCCTGACCTGTCCTGGGATTAAGGGACATCCCACAATAAACCTTTCCCGTTGCTTCAAGGGCAAATGCTCACTCTCCTCTCCCAGGGAAGGACATTCACAGGAGTTTTGGGGGTATGAACCTCCCCCTTGGCACAGGAACTCACTCCTGACATTCCCTCCTGTTAGACGTTGGACATTGGGCAGGAATTGTTCCCTGGGAGGGTGGGCAGGGGCTGGGATGGAATTCCCAGAGCAGCTGGGGCTGCCCCTGGATCCCTGGCAGTGCCCAAGGGCAGGCTGGACATTGGGGCTGGGAGCAGCCTGGGACAGTGGGAGGGGGCCCTGCCATGGCAGGGGGCACTGGGCGGGTTTTAACATCCCTTCCAACCCAAACCAATCCATGGTTCCATATTTAATAAATTCCTTCCCTTGAAATTCTGGCACAGTTGGAAGAACATGGCATCAAGTGATCAGACCGAGGAACCCACCTTTAAGGTCATCAAGCCCAACATGAACCAGCACCACCACCTCAGTCACCGCTAACCCCCATCCCCAGGTGCCACATCCACGTGTTTGTGCCACATCCACTGCTGTGGACAGCCTGTTCCAGGGGCTTTACCACCCTTCCCATGAAAACCTTTCCCTATTATCTAATCTAGGCTTCCCCTCATGCAACTTGAGGTATTAAATATAAAAATTCCGTATAATAAAATAAATACAGCAGAACCATAAGGCAGGGAAATCTTCTGATGCTCTGGGAATGCTGTTCCATCCCACGTGCAGATGTATTTTGTGCTGGAACCTGGCTGGGCTCCAGGGACAGGAGCAAGGTTATCCCTCCTGGCATGGCCAGGAGTTCCACGGCTCAGTGCCACCTCCTGAACAGGTCACTGCCTGCCCAGCCACAGCAGCAGCCCCAGGGACCCTCCCCGTGTCACAGGCAGAGGGAAGAAGAGATAATTTCCAGTTACACCCCTCCTTTCCCTCTGTTCCCTGAGTTCTGGCTGGTGCTGGTGCACTCCCAGCTCTCCATCAGGAAATTTAGCAGAACATGTAATGGTGTAACAAATGGAATGTTTACATGGTTAATTGAAAGCACTTTTCCCTGGAGGCTAATTACAGTGTGAGCCATTAAATCACAATTAAGATCTGTTTGAATATCCAAACAATTACGAATCTCCTTCCTGGAAAAAGGAGAAGTGCAGCACTCCCGGCTGGGCCACACAGGTACCTGGATTTCAGGAGTGCACAGCCTGAGCCCTTTTCCCCACTGGTGACCTGTCCAGCAAACCAAAACCAAAACCCCCAGCCTGGCTGACACCTGAAACCTCCCAGGAACTGCATTTACCCCCTGGTGGATCTTACACCTTCCTAAATCCTGGGGTAAGGGCACCAGTGGGAACTCCAGATTCTGTTGTTTGCTGGAACCTGCTGATGCTTCTGAGTCCAAAGCTTCAGGGAAACCATTTCTGACACTCCAGAGGATTTTGATGCTCTCAGGGTTCGTGGGCTTGTGTCACCCTTGGTGTGATTGGGCACTGGAGAGGGATTGTGTCCTTGAGCCGCTGGCACTGCAGCCTGGGGCTGTTTCGTTAAACAGTGGCCTGACATAAAAGTCACTGAGAAAGAGGAGTTGGGCTTTAAGGTCCCCCCCACCCAAACCATTCTGTGCCCAAATGCCATTTCCCTTCCCACGTGTGGGGGTGTGATCCAAGGGAAAGGCAGGGGGCAGATTGCCCACCCTGACCTGGGAATGCGTCCCTGGAGGCTGGGAAGGAATCCCTGAGAGGATTCACCTATGGGACAATTCCCAGGGATCCAGGAGCCCGGCCAAGGTGGGACACACCAAACACCCTGCTGGCCTGGCTGTCACCCTCACAGGAGGGGAGTGAACTTCTCCTGGAGCTCTCTAGAGAGGACAGCTAAAGACCTGTGAGTTTTGGAAGTTTTATTTCAACTGCAACCTTCCCTTCTATTCATGCTCAGTGCTGATGACTGTAATTCTCCTTTCTTCTCATTCTGTGAAGGGATAATTTGAGGGTTGAGCAGGGAAAGCTACGAGTGATGTGTGAGCAGTTAAACAGCCAAGGTGAGGCTGTTGGAAGGAATTCTGCAGGAGCTGATGGTGCTGGGCTTCAATGCAGGGAAACTGCTGTGGGGATGTGCTCTACATGGAGATATTTTTATTATTTCTCTGAAGAAAAGCTCGAAGTCTGGTGAGGAGCAGCTGAGGGAGCTAGGAAAGGGCTCAGCCTGGAGCAAAGGGGGCTCAGGGGGGACCTTGTGGCTCTGCACAGCTCCTGACAGGAGGGGACAACCGGAGGGGTCGGGCTCTGCTCCCAGGGAACAGGGACAGGAAGAGAGGGAACGGCCTCAGGCTGGGCCAGGGCAGGCTCAGGTGGGATTTTGGAGAAATTTCTTCATTCCCATTCCTGCTGGTCCGTGGTGGGCTCAGCAGGAGATGCTCTGCAGCACTGGAAGGTTCTGGGGAGGCTCCTCGGGCTCCTCTCCCTGGTGCTCCAGGTTGGCAGCTCAGGACAGGAACCATTTGTGCTTTTGGGGGACACAGAAAGCAAATCCCGTGTGTGAACTCAGCTGAATTTCCTGAATGTGTTCTCAGTGAGTGTGGAATTGGGGTTTAATTTTAATTTTCTTCGAGTAGCTCACAATGCTGCTCTAGCACTGTCATTGCTATCAGCCAGGTAATTACAGACCCATCACAGAAAAACAGCATCTCAAATCCAGTTTAATATTAATCTGTGTCAAATTGCCAGTGACAGCAGCTTGTCTTAGCAGGGAATATTGATGTCATTATCCCCTTGCAAGAACACAGAGCTGGAAAGCCACAGGCAGACCTTGTCTCTAGAGCAAAAAAAAGTGTAACCAGCTCTATAAAATGTCCTGTCTTGCACATCAGGAGGAATTTCTTCCTGGAAAGAGTGGTCAGGCCTTGGAAGGGGCTGCCCAGGGAGGTTTGGAATCCCAACCCCTGGAGGAGTCCAAGGATGGACTGGAGGTGGCACTGAGTGCTCTGGGCTGGGGATGAGCTGGGGATTGGGCACAGCTGGGACTCGATGGAATGGGAGGGCTTTTCCAGCCTTGAAGATTCTGGGACTCTGGGATTCTGTAGCCACTGCTATTTTTGTCGATTGTCTCTAAACCTGCTGCCTGCTGGCTCTCACATTCCCTCTGTCACATCTTCCTTTCACTGACAGAGGTTCAGATTGGAGAATGAAATTCAGAAGAATGAAGCAAGTTTTGAGGGAGATGCTTTAGAGGCTGGGATTTGAGGGAAATAATTCCCGGTTCATCTCAGAGCAAAAGGAAGGAGCTGGAGTGGAAATTGCTGGAACTGCCCTGTTTCTCCCTCCCAAAATCTTCTGTCTTTGCTGATCTCCAGTGCCTTTGGCCAAGAGGGATTTGGGGGTGTGGGCTCAGCTGAAGGTGGCTCCTCTGCCCATCATCCATCTATCATCCATCCATCATCCATCCATCATCCATCATCCATTATCATCCATCATCCATCCATCCATCCATCCATCCACCATCCATCCATCATCCGTCATCCATCATCCATCCATCATCCATCCATCCATCATCCATCATCCATCCATCATCCATCATCCATCATCCATCCATCCATCATCCATCATCCATCATCCATCCATCCATCATCCATCCATCAATCCATCCATCATCCATCCATCATCCATCATCCGTCCATCATCCATCCATCCCTCCATTCATCATCCATCATCCATCCATCATCCATTGTCATCCATCCATCATCCATCCATCCATCCAGCCCTCCATCCACCCATCCGTCATCCATCCATCCATCATCCATCTATCCATCATCCATTATCATCCATCCATCCATCCATCCACCATCCATCATCCATCATCCATCCATCCTACAAAAAGAGACTTTGACGTGGGAAAACCCCACCCCAACCCAGACTAACTAAAGCAGCTTTAATTTTCCCACCAGGGAACAATCCAGTGAATTGCCTTCTGTGCCTTGGGCATCAGTCTGGGCCCAAACTGTCTCATGCTGCAGGGGAGTTGCTGGGGTCAGATTTTGTGTGTCCTGATAATTCTATTTTTTTTTTAAAAAAAAACAACACGTTTTGGATAAAATTCCTCTGCCAAACACAATTTCCCACCCTGCCCTGTGGCCATGAGGTGTCCATGCTGCAGTTCAGGCAGCAGAAAGCCCAGTGATGAATTAATCAAATCCAAGGGCTTCTGCTACTGGGTTTGGCACGGGAACAGCAGGAGCCACCAGAGCCAACAGGCACAGCATGAACAGGAATTCTTATTCCCAACTTTCAGGAGCTTTTGCATTTTAAAGGATTAAAATACTGCTGTTCTTCCCACAGGAAGGGGATCTTGCTGTCAGTTCCCAGCTGCTTTGTTCAGGCTCTCCCAGTTCCCGGTGCAATAAACACAGCAATGCTGAGATGGTTCCGCAGTGTGGGAAATTGGGATTGCACTGAGATTTTGGGGAGAGGGGAGGGAGACAAGGACAGTTATCACTGTGCAGCACAAGGTGTGACTGCACCAGGATAAGGATTAGAGAATCCTGGCATTCCAGAATGGTTTTTGTTGGAAGGGACCTTAAAAAAGCCCACCCAGGGCCACCCCTGCCATGGCAGGGACACCTCCCACTGTCCTAGGCTGCTCCCAGCCCTGTCCAGCCTGGCCTTGGGCACTCTCAGGGATCCAGGGGCAGCCACAGCTGCTCTGCACAACCTCATCTCCCACTTTATCTCCCTTCAGCAGCTTCTGTCACTGACGCTCCTCTTCCTAGAGCCTCTTTCCAGACAAAATCCTTTATAAATGTGGGAATGAGTGGGAGAGGGCAAGGGCAAAGTTCTTCACTGAGCACTTCTTGGATAGAAAATGTCTGAAAATATTCACAGAAACAAAACTTTTTCTCCGTTTGCACTGGAAAGTGTGAATGTCAAATTCTCTTCTGTTTCCTGCCACCCATGGGATAATGGGATAATGGGAAAATGGGATAATGCAGCCCCAAGCAAAGCCAAGAGCAGTGGGAATCACTCCGTGTGCCACTGCCCAGGATGGGTTCCCAGGATTTGTGCAAAGAACCAAAGCTTTGGGACCCTGATTGCCTTTGCCTGGATTGAGAATTCTGTCTCAGTTTGTAAAATCCAACTCAATATCAGCAGTCTCTGATCACCTCAACAAGTATTGGGAACATTTTTTCTGCCTTTATTTGCTCATCGAGGACCTTTCTTTGTTCTTAAAAATGATTAAAGTTCAATTATTCTTCAGTCACAACATTTTCAGTGTTGCTCTTTTATTGGAACCTAGACCTCATCAATATTCACCACTTCCCAGACTGCTACATTTGTTGATTACATAGCAATTATTGGAGATTTGGAGAAGTCTGATTAGAGAACTATTTATTATCACGGAATCCCTGAATGGTTTGGTTTGGAAGGGACCTTAAGGAGCAGATCCGCCCCCTGCCACAGGCAGGGACACCTTCCCCTGGAGTGGAGGGGCAGAACAATCTCCATAAGCACTTCAAGGATAATAGAATAGGTTAAAATAGGTTCCCACTGTATTGTGTCTGTGATTTGGAAGGATCCTTCCCACTGTGGCTGTTGAAAATGAGCTGATGTGCCCAGGACGTCAATGGGAACCGGATTTTCCCACCTTTCCCTACCATGAAATGATTTTGCTACCAAGCAAATAAATTTTATTCGCCTCTCCATGGGCCTGCTTTCGGCCTTGCCAAAACAGGATCCTTAGGGAAGCCATAACATTCCTGGTTTCAGGTTCCAAGGTCCCAGGTTCCGCTTCTGAAATCCGGTCACAGGCTGCATTTCTGCCATTCCCTGCCAGGAAAAGCTCAGCAATGCACCAAAAAATCTCCCATGGTCTCAGTTACTGCACCCAGTGCAGGTCTGGGGGTTTTCTCCACGCCCCAGCCCCACACCTGGGTGTGCTCAGCCCCCACTGGGATCCCTGCCTGCTTCTGGGATTTACCTGTCCGTGCTAAACCCTCCATGGCAATGGACCCACGGAATGGGTAAATGACTTCAAAAACCAGGTTACTCCCTCCAGAAGGACACAGGCCCTCCATGCCCTGAGCCCTGCGCTGCTTTGGAACCAGAGTTCCTTGGATCCAGCATTCCTTGGATCCAGCATTCCTTGGAACCAGCATTCCTTAGAACCAGAGTTCCTCAGAACCAGAATTCCTTGGATCCAGCGCTCCTCAGAACCAGCGTTCCTTAGAACCAGCACTCCTTGGAACCAGCATTCCTTCGAACCAGCATTCCTTTGATACAGCGTTCCTTGGATCCAGCATTCCTTGGATCCAGCACTCCTCGGAACCAGTGTTCCTTGGAACCAGCGCTCCTCGGAACCAGTGTTCCTTG